>CM022303.1:60912222-61172861 GCA_011799875.1 Thinopyrum elongatum
TCTTCTTCTTCTTCTTCTTCTTCTTCTTCTTCTTCTTCTTCTTCTTCCTCTTCTCCTTTTTCCTCTTCTTCTTCTTTTCTTCTTCTTCTTCTTCTCCTCCTCTTCCTCCCTCCTCCTCATGTAATGTCCAGACCATGTAACCAGGCATAAAACCAAACTTCTGCAGGTCTTTACTCATTTCAAGCTTGTCCCTCTTGTTATAGTTGTCGCAACGGGCACAGGGGCACCAGCTAAATTCCTGGCCATTTGCAAATGCGGCTCTAACAAACCCCTTGGTTTTTGTTAACCATTCCTCGGTCCAAACTTTCTTACAAGTGTAACCGGTGTACATCCATGCACGATCACTCATATTGACTTCCTACTAGACACACATCGGCACGAAGACCGGAACAGAGCGGGTTAGGGGATCCTTGGCGTCGATGGAACCCTAAATAGCAAGTATCATCGGTGCGAGATACATGTGGCGCTCAACGTTGAACACTAGATCCACATTCCACAAGTGAAGCCGGCGCCCGGCGTCCCGCAACAATAGTTCTGTTGGCCGATGACGGTCGAACACCATCGCGAATTTTCTAGCAGCCTCTACGATGAGGATTAAAGCCAAGTTTGAAATTTCAAAAAACCAAACCGACTTGAGTCAGTTTGGGTGTTTCAAGTTTCACACTTGCCTTTTAATCGTCATCGCAGAGGCTGCCAGGCAAAATTCGTGATGTGTTTGACCGCCATCGACGCCGGAACAGTTGCTTTGGGAGCGGACGTCGGCGTCACTTGTGGGACATGGATGTAGTGTCGACACCGACGGCCACATGTATCTCGCACCGACGATACTGCTATTTAGGGTTCCATCGACACCGAGGAACCCCTAACCCACTCGTCACCTGGGGCGCCCTCTTTTTTCCTTTCCTTTTCTCTTCTTGTTCTTCTTCGTTCTGCTCATCTTCTTCTCTCCTTCTTCCTCCCTCCTCCCCCTCATACTCCTCTTTTCTTCAAACTAAAACTAATATAAAATAAACTAAACTAAAATAAACGAAAACTAAACTGAAAATAAAACTAAATAAAATCTAAAACAGAAACTAAACTAGAAGAAACTAAAAAACAAAACTAAAAAAAAGGGGGGAAGAGCAAACCTGCAGGGGATCGCCGGTGGGTGTCGGAGGGAGACGGCGTGAAGGACCCTCCAGAACCTGGGACGGCGGACGGAGAACTAGTGCGGCCACCCCCCCCCTCAGTAAAGAACCTCCGAGCGGAGGCAGGGAAGGCAAGACGGGGCCGTGGCCCAAGAAGAGAGCGTAGCGGAAGCAGAGGAGGGGGTACGGAAGAAGGGGAAGGAAAGGAGAGGAAGTAAGAAGGAGAAGGGGAGAGGGAGGGGAGAGCGGGGGAGGGGGGGGGGGGCGGGGGGGAGGGTATACCGGAAGGAGGGTCGGGGGCTAGGTCCGGGGGGCGGGGCTGGCGGGCGGCGGCGGCAGAGCGGCGGGGGAGGAGAGAGGCGGGCGTGCGGGAGGGAAACAGAGAAAGAGAGAGAGAGGGGAGACGGCTCGGCCCGTTAAGTGGGCCTTCTTTGCCGTCTGCTAGCAGACGGCAAAGAGGGCGGTCGTTTAGGGCTAGCCCACGTCTCCTCTTTGCCGTCCGCTGGCGTACGGCAAAGAACCTGACCTAGCCACGCCGTGCCCCGTGGGGCCCACCTGGCCCTTTGCCGTCTGCCTTCTAGCTCTTTGCCGTTAGCTGGCTGACGGCAAAGAAACAACGGACGGCAAATAGACTTTTTGCCATCTGCACTTTCTTTGCCGTCCGCTTTGTGGAAGCGGACGGCTAAGGGGCTCTTTGCCGTCAGGTGGCAGACGGCAAATTACCAGATTCCAGTAGTGGTGGTAGCTTCACATTGGGTTTAGAAAGTGAAATCTTTTGAGGCTTGACAATCACAATATTGGTCATACAAGCAATTCATGAATGATTAGTAGAAGGAAGAGAACTTTCACATGCAAATACACTATCTTGGAAATCTTTTGTGATTGTGAGCCCCCATCAAAATATTATATGCCAAAATTGTTGACGTTGGACAAGGAAGACAATGTAATGATTTATGTTTGTTCATATTCACATAGAAGTTATATTGTCATAGATCCTTCAACATGTGGTGCTTGCCCCCCATCTTTGCTAGCCAAAAATTCCGCACTAAGTAGAGATACTACTTGTGCATCCAAAAACCCTTAAACCCAAATCTTATTTTCAAGAGTCCACCATACCTACCTATGGATTGAGTAAGATCCTTCAAGTAAGTTGTCATCGATGCAATAAGGCAATAAAAATTGCTTCTAAAAGTGTAAGATCATTTAGTGTAAGAGAAAATTGAGCGTTGTACGAAATTGTGATGGTAAAGAAATAAAAGCGACAAACTGCATAATAAAGGTTGCCATCACAAGGGGCAATATAACATGATGTTCTTTTGCACTAAGGGGTTGAGCATACAAACAAATAAGCGCATGGCAACCTCTGCTTCCCTCTGCGAAGGGCCTATATTTTACTTTTATGTATTTACTTTTATGCAAGAGTCAAAGTTTTTCTCTCTATTCCTTTTTATTTTTCTCCTTTGGCAAGCATCATGTGGTGAGGAAAGATCTAGGCACATATGTCCAGTTGGATATGGGTGGCATGAGTTATTATTGTTGACATCACCCTTGAGGTGAATACGTTGGGAGGCGAAATTATAAGCCCCTATCTTTCTATGTGTCCGGTTGGAACGTTTTGCTCATGTGTATGCGGTGAGTGTTAGCAATCATAGAAGACTATATGATGGTTGAGTATGTGGAGCTCTTACTTAGACTCTGTTGAATAAGTTGAATTGCAATTGTTTGGTGACTGAGAACATAGGTTGTTGAGTTTCAAGAGAATTCATTGTTTGAACCTTAACATGTGAATTGGTTGCCACTTTAACATGAGAAGTTTTATAAGAAAGAATTGCTGTTATGATGCTAGCAAAAGTGATTGAAATTGTCATTGATCAAACTTGTGCACTTTGCTAGCATTCACACTTCATAAATTATTTCTTTTATCATTTACCTACTCAAGGATGAGTAGGAATTAAGCTTGGGGATGCTGATACGTCTCCAACGTATCTATAATTTATGAAGTATTCATGCTGTTATATTGTCATTCTTGGATGTTTTACAATCATTTTATAGCAACTTTATATCATTTTTTGGGGACTAACCTATTGACCCAGTGCCCAGTGCCAGTTGCTGTTTTTGCTTTTTTTTACATCGCAGAAAATCAATATCAAACGGAGTCCAAATACCGCGAAACTTTTTGTGGATTTTTTATGGAGGAGAAGACATCCAGTGGGCCAGAGAAGCACCTGGGGGGTGCCCCGAGGGGGGCACAACCCACCAGGGCACGCCTGGGGCCCAAGCGCGTCCAGGTGGGTTGTCCCCACCTCGGTGGCCTCCCGCACCGCCTCTTCGCCCTATAAATTGCCAAATATTCCAAAAACCCTCACGGAGAACCTAGATCAGAAGTTCCGCCGCCGCAAGGCCTTTGTATCCACGAGATCCAATCTAGACCCCGTTCCGGCACCCTGCCGAAGGGGGAGATCATCACTGGTGGCCATCTTCATCATCCCGACGGCCACCACGATGAGGAGGGAGTAGTCCACCCTCGGGGCTGAGGGTTTGTACCAGTAGCTATGTGTTTAATCTCTCTCTCTCTCTCTCATGTTCTTGAGATGCACAATCTTGATGTATCGCAGGCTTTGTTAATATAGTCGGATCATATGGTGTTTTCCCCTCTCTATCTTGTTGTGATGAAATGAGTTTTCCCTTTGAGGTTTCGTTTTATCGGATTGAATACTTTTATGGATTTGAGAGCACTTGATATATGTCTTGCATACGAATACCTGTGGTGACAATGGGGTATTATATTGATTCACTTGATATATGCTTTGGCACTCAACTCGCTGATTCCCGAGGTGACATTGGGGTAATCTATGCATAGGGGTTGATGCATGTTCTTGTCTTTGTTTCTCCGGTAGAAATCTTAGGGAACTCTTTGAGGTTCTTTGTGTTGGATTGAGCATTACGAATCGGAATTTGCTTTGGTGTTATTTTAGTACAAACTCTTGGATAGATCGATCGGAAAGAATAGCTTTGAGGTGGTTTCGTACCCTACAAACAATTTATTCTTATGTTCTCCGCTAGATAGGAACTTTGGAGTGATTCTTCATCGCACGTTGAGGGATGGTTATATGATCCAATTATATTAGCATTGTTGAGAGATTGCACTAGCGAAAGTACGGACCCTAGGCCTTATTTTCAAGCATTGCAATACCGTTTGTGCTCACTTTTGTCACTTGCTACCTTGCTGTTTCTATTTATTCAGATTATAAAAATATATTTCTACCATCCATATTAAACTTTTATCACCATCTCTTCGCCGAACTAGTGCACCTGTACAATTTGCCATTGTATTGGGTGTGTTGGGGACACATGATATTTCTTGTATTTCGTTGCAGGGTTGTTTGAGAGAGACCATCTTCATCCTACGCCTCCCACGGATTGATAAACCTTAGGTCATCCACTTGAGGGAAAATTGCTACTATCCTACAAAACTCTGCGGTTGGAGGCCCAACACGAGTCTACAAGAATAAAGTTGCGTAGTAGACATCAAGCCCAGTCCTCCTCCTCCAAGCCAGGCACCGCGTCAGCCGTCTCCACCGCCTAAGCAACAGCGGAAGAGAGGCGCCGCAGCTACGGTTGCTAGCGGTACAACAGGAGGCAAGAGATACCAATTTGGTCCAAGCCTCAAGCCTCTTCCTCATCGGCCTTACGACCTGACCGAACAGGAAAATGAGATCGAAGTGCGAGCCCAAGTGAAGGCCCATTTTGGATCGAAACCGCCCTCGCCACCAAAGGAGAAAGTACCTGAGCATCTTGGTGAGGAACCCGGGTCCCGTCGTCGACCCGGAGCTTCTTTGGTGACGGGCGCGTGGGCCACATTCGGTGCGGAGGCTGGCGTCCCCCGCGGAGGTGGTATGTCACCGTGTCATGGAGGAGGACGAGCACATCCGTCGCTACATGGTTGCGTTTGACGTCAGGTTCTCCAATACCTGGCAGGTTCTTCAAGGATCTCACTGGAGCTATGATCCTGTGGTGGTTCCTTCTCTTTGGGTGTCCACCGCGAGTGAACTAGATTATTCGATAGTATTCGATCTGCATTAGCTAGTGATGTATTCGAGATATTTGAGACGATGTATTCGAGATTATATTATTCGATAATATTCGAGATGATTATTCGAGATTATATTCGATGATGCGCATATTATCTAATATGATTCATTTTTATCTATCGAGATGCATATCTATTATCTACTATTATTCGAGATACATATCAATTATCTACTATTATTCGAGATGCGTACTAAATTGTTTTATATTTCTTCTGGATTAGTTAAATAGAAGCTATGGCGGACAATACCGGCAGAGAAGGAGAAGAGGCCCTGTTCGAGATCATACGCTCCCCGAGCCGGCCAGATGAGAATGAAGAAGATGACGGCTCACAATATCTGAACAATACCGGGGAGGGTGATATGATATTCAATGAAGACGAACGAATAGATGAAGTCCAGAACTATGATGATCTTCAAATAACAAATACCGGCGTGGTATATTTATAGAAGCAGGCATCTGGTGATCATCACATGTTTTAATTGATTTTGTATATATATATATATATATATATATATATATATATATATATATATATATATATATTAACGAATCGATCTTTCTTCTTTCAGCCCTCCGGATCGAGCAAATCTTCTACAGGTAGCAGGACAGTGCGAGGCCCGGCCAAAAGTTGAAGGATGTCGTAAAGTACAACATCGATGCCATTAAACCTAATGGCGAACCGACCGAGGCTAAGAAGAATGCGGGAAAGTTCATTCGTCAGTGCGGAGTTCTTGTGAAGGACCAAATCCCGATCTCCATTCAAGAATGGAAAAGGCCAGCAAAGGAACGTCCAGATCTTACTTTTGTCGACCAAAGAGCAAAAGATCAGCTTTGGGAATCTCTCATGTCACATTTCACCCTACCAGATCATTTCACAGATGCAGATGTGGAGAAAGTCAAAAACGCTGCTCTTAGGAAGATGGCGATAGCATTCAACAACCACAAGAAAAGTATATGGAACAAGTACGTCGAAGGAGGAAAGAAGACTCCAGAATTCAAGGGAACACTAGAGAAGCAAAGAGATCACTGGGACGCTTTCGTGAAATTCAAGGAATCGAAAGTAGCTCAGGAACAGTCGAGAATAAACAAGATCAATGCCGCGAAAAAGCAGTGGCACCATAAGCTGGGGCCAGGTGGCTACGAGGTGGCCCGGCCTAAGTGGGATCTCGCTGAGCAACAGATGGTGGATGCAGGGGTCACTCCAGTTACATTGAGCTGGCCTCCCAGGTCCAGGACTTGGTTCTATGCGCATGGGGGGACGTTGGACCCAAAGACAGTCAAGGTTTTGGAGCGGGCAAGTCTCAAAGGAGCCGACCTTGATTTAATTGTTGTAATAGAAGAGGCTCGAACGGCGGTGTTCACGCCCGAAAGAGAGAATGACGAGCTTACGCGCGCCCTGAAGAATCATGAACACCTGGGAAGAACACGAGGCAAAGGCGTTGTTCCGTGGTTTGAGGGGTTTGCGGACTGGAACGCCGACTACAGAAGCCGTGCGAGAAAGAAGATGCAGGAGGAGAAGAAGAGGAAGATGGAGTAGGAGCAGAGGAAGCAGGAAGCAGACCGCCTTCAAGGCCTAGAATCAAGGCACGCGGAGTTGGCACTCACTTTCCAGCGGCAGCAGCAGCAGATCGACTCACTTAGCCAGGAAAGGGGGTCTCAGCAGCGGCAGCAGCTAGCAGATCCATCATTGGATAGCACCATCCCATCCATGCCGAGAAGCAGCATGGGTTCAGCCCCGGGCGATGAGGCACTGCTGGATAGATACCCTGTGAGCTACAATTTAAAATGAAGAAGATATCCATGAAGGTGGCGGATGGTGTTGCTTATACAAATCCCCCTGAAGCAACCTTACATTGCAATCCGATTCCAGCTGGCTATGCTAGTGTCACGGTTGATGAAGTGGTGGCACAATATTCGGGGCCAGAGCTTGACATTCCTGAAGGTGACGACGAGCACACACTGGGAGAGGCCATACATCATATCATTCTATGGAGAAAGGATTGCATCATCTTTCCAAGGCCACCGACACCGCGTCAGCCGGCTACTCCTCCAAGTCCGCCACTGCGTCAGCAGACTCCCGCTCCTCCAAGTCAGCCACCGCCTCAGCAGAGTCCTACTCCTCCAATCCGCCAACACGTCAGGCCACTCCTCCTCCTCCAAGTCCGGCACCGCGTCAGCCCACTCCTCCTCCTCCAAGTATGACACCGCGTCAGCCCAGTCCTCCTCCTCCAAGCCAGGCACCGCGTCAGCCGTCTCCGCCACCTAAGCAACAACGGAAGAGAGGTGGCGCAGCTACGGCGGCTAGCGGTACAACAGGAGGCAAGAGATACCAATTTGCTCTAAGCCTCAAGCCTCTTCCACGTCGGCCTTACGACCTGACCGAACAGGAAAACAAGATCGAAGTGCGAGCCCAACTGAAGGCCCATTTTGGACCGAAACCGCCCCCGCCGCCAAAGGAGAAAGTACCTGAGCATGTCAAAGACCACTTTATTCGTATGGCTTAACCACCAGCTCCGAAGCATGTTGAAATAGACTACGAGCGTGAAATCAAGAAGTCATATCGAGCACACAAAAAGGAGTCGAGCTCGAGCTCCAGCCAAGCAGCTGCCAAAAAAAGCGGGAAAACTGTTTCCCAGCTGGGAGAACAGGCGGTGCAATCAATCCCCCCGCTCATTGTACCAACACATGTGAGTACCGATGCCGATCAGCTGGCAATCATAGAAGGCAGGCTGATGAGGCCGGTGTCACTGTAGAACAACTCCTAGGCATCGAGCCCATCGAAACGTTTAAAGAGGAGGAACTAAAACGGAAATATGTCCGCGGCCAACCTATGGTCAAGGCTGAATTGCATCAATGGTACATGAGAGAAGCGAAGAGTACCGATAAAGAGTCCCTCATGGTGCAAGTCAAGGCAGAGCATTACTTCCATGAAAAAGATCTGTGGGTTGAGTTTCAAGAAATGTTTCAGTTATTCAATCAAGACGCACTCGACAAATCTATCGTCAGTTGCTATTGTCAGTAAGTGATTTCTTTCTGTAAGTTAAGTCTCTAGCTAGCTGTAGTGCTCGTTCATTAACTGTAATTATCCTCACTATATTCTTTTCTGTGGTATTATGCAGAATGAAGCTCTATGAAATGAAAAAAGCTGGACGCTATGGCATTGGGTTCATTGACCCAAATACCATTAATGAAGAGACATGGTCACGTGAATATGATCGACCATACACAGAGAAAACCTTGCTAGAGTTCTTGGTGCGACTAAATACCCAACTAGAAATAGTACTTCCTTACAACTTCGGGTGAGTGACACTGTCTTGTACTACAAATTATGTTTTTGCTTACTAGATGTTAATAAGTGTAGTTGATGAGTTATGCACATGCCCGTTTAATACAAACTTGTGCGCATGCAGTTTCCACTGGATCTTGTTAATCATTGAAGTTGACGGGGGAAAAGTTCAAGTACTGGATTCACTACTTAAAGAACCTACAGAATACTCAATCGTGAATGGGATGCTCGACAGGCAATTTCAATCATTATCGCACTATGTCGGCCTCTTTAGTTCGTTTCCTGATATCAACTAAATAATAACTCCTTTATTCATTTTCTTTGCCGGCAGGCAGGGCTTGGGCAAAATTCATCAAAAAGGTTAAAGGCCAATGGAAACAACAGGTGACATGGGTGCGACCCAAGGTAATTAATTAAGTAGTACTAGCTAGCTAACATCTCTTTAATTCTAGTTTCAATACCATTATCATGCTTGATTAATTATTATCTGATTGAATTCTATTCTTGTAAAGCTCCTGAAGCAGGAGCCGGGGACTAATTTATGTGCATACTACGTTTGCGAGAACATTCGTATGATGGCGTCCGAAAGGAGCAAAGACTATAGAAACCGATGGGTACGTTTGCCAGAACACTATTCACAATGTTTACATCATTATCTAATATATATACACACAACTAATAATACATGCATATTTTGATCTCTGTTTTAAAGATGAAGGACATGCGGGATAAGTTCCTACCAGAGAATCGCGTAGGAGCGATTCAAGAGGAAATAGCGGGATTTTTGCTCGACCAGGTCATAGACCCCAAAGGAGAATTCCATTACCCCGTACCTAGCTAGATCGACCTAATGCCTCCATGTAATGATCTGCAAATTGAGAGGAGAAATTGTATATACCAAATTCTATATATACATGTGTATGTGTGAATGGTCGTGCGAGACATTCGATGATATATATATATATGATCGGTTCTACGAGAAATTCTATTTATATATATGCATAACGTGTACAATATGTAGTATCGTAAAATACCAGCAAATGAAAAAGAATTAAATGGAAAACACAAAATTAAAGGAAAAATAAATCATAAAACCAAAACCCCTAAACCTTTTAGTCCCGGTTGGTGTAACCAACCGGGACTAAAAGACCCCAGCCCCCCGGCGCGTGCTCGTGCCACGTGGTGGCCCTTTAGTGCCGGTATGTGTGAATGGTCGTGCGAGATATTCGATGATATATATATATATATGATCGGTTCTACGAGAAATTCTATTTATATATATGCATAACGTGTACAATATGTAGTATCGTAAAATACCAGCAAATGAAAAAGAATTAAATGGAAAACACAAAATTAAAGGAAAAATAAATCATAAAACCAAAACCCCTAAACCTTTTAGTCCCGGTTGGTGTAACCAACCGGGACTAAAAGACCCCAGCCCCCCGGCGCGTGCTCGTGCCACGTGGTGGCCCTTTAGGGGGGGCCTTTAATCCCCACCCTTTAGTGCCAGTTCCAGAACCGGCACTAAAGGGCCTTACGAACCGGGACTACAGCCCGGTACTGCACTAGTGAAAGGGACTTTCAAATCACGTCCATAGTCAAGTTCCCATACACTAGTAGAAAAATGACGTAATGTTCGCCTCATTAGTCCCGGTTCAAATACGGACCGACACTAATGTGACCATTAGTGCCGGTTCCAACGGCTAGGCGGGCGGCACTCATTAGTACCGGTTCCTGGCACGAACCGGGACTAAAGAGGTGGTGGTAGGCTGGTGTCAGGCTGGGGCCCCACCAACCCCTTTAGTCCCGGTTCGTGGCACGAACCGGTACTAGAGATGCACCTTTAGTCCCGGTTTGTATAACCAACCTAGAATAAAGATGCCTCTATATAAACCCTTCGTCGAGCCCGAGCCCATTTCTCTCTGTTTTCCCCTTTCATTCCTTCCTCTCCTCTATTCTTCCCCATTGCTCGAGCTCATCCTTCATTTTTGCCAAAATTTGTCAAGATTTGAAGGCCCCCCATCCATCCAAGTGATCACAAAGGTTAGCAACTTTGTCCTTTCATCTCTCATTGCTAGATTAGCTCTTGCAATGCTCTATAAGTATAGTGATTTGTGGGTTTTAGTTTGGGAGTAATTATATGTGGTAGTTTATTTGATTTACATGCAATTTGAGCTCAAATTAACTCTTAGTTTGCATATGTAGGTGTGGTTTACTTAGTGCCTTCCCGTCTGCGTCCTAACGACCACCGTCGATCACCCACACCGTCCCGTCGCCGGCACCACCTTGGTGAGCCTCTTGTTCTTATCTTTTTTATATAAAAAAATCATGTTTGTGTGATTTAGATATATAGTTACTTGAATAATTTTCTTACCCGTACGTTGTTTGTTATACATAGTGGCATGGTTTTGATATCCGTCCCCATCGGCCCTCGTCCGGTTTATGATTCGGATGTGGTATATTCTCTTTTATAACTATTTGTTGCATTTCGTGTTTATGACAAATTATGCCCATCAAGTTGACATAGATATTTTTATCTAGGAGGTATGGGAACCGGAAATTCCAACCGACCCTTTTGTCGAGAGGTTAAATTTAGTTGAAAATGAAAACGAGTATTTGAAAGAAAAATTGAAAAGAATTGTAGAAGAGAAGATGATACTGGAGTTGTACGTTGCCGATGTCGTCGATGATCACAAGATCAAGATGGAGAAAATGCGCTTGAAGATTAGAAAGATTAGAAAATATGCCATTGATAGTGAGGCTTGGTATCATTATGCTGTTGGATCAATTGTTACCTTAGTTGCGATCTTGATCGCATTTGTTGTTACATTTAAATGCTTTAGCTAGAGAGTTTGTATGTTGCTTTATGAGAATAAGTGTGTATGAACTTATATTAATTTGGTCTTTTCTGTGCTGTGTAATGAAGATGAGCCGGCAATGGATGTACGATGACCGATGCTCTCCCCAGTTCGTTAATGGCGTGTGTACTTTTCTGCTTGCGGCTGAGGCAAACAAGCGGGCAGATGGTTTTATGTCTTGTCCATGTGCTGGCTGTAAGAATGATCGGAATTACTCTAAGTCAAGAACCATTCACGTCCACCAGTTTGAGTCCGGTTTCATGCCCCACTATAATGTTTAGACCAAGCATGGAGAAAGAGGGGTTATGATGGAAGACAATAAAGAAGAAGAGGACGACGACAGCTATCCTGGCCATGACGGGTTCCCTGAATACGATCATACAACAATGGGGGAAGAAGCTGAGCCGACAATGCGGGAAGAAGCTGAAGAAGGGGCATCAGATGAGCCCGCTGATGATCTTGGTCGGGCCATTGCCGATGCAAAGAGAAACTACGCAAGTGAAAAGGAGAGGCTGAAGTTGCAGCGCATGTTAGAGGATCACAAGAAATCGTTGTACCCAAATTGCAAAGATGACAAGAAAAAGCTGTGCACCACACTGGAATTGCTGCAATGAAAGGCAGAGAATGGTGTATTTGACAAGGGATTTGGAAAGTTGCTGATAATGTTAAAGAAGATGCTTCCAAAGGACAACGAATTGCCCGACAGTACATACGAAGCAAAGAAGGCTGCCTGCCCTCTAGGATTAGATTTGCAGAAGATACATGCATGCCCTAATGACTGCATCCTCTGCCGCGTTGAGTACATGGATTTGAATGCATGCCTGGTAGGCGGTGCATTGCGCTATAAGATCAGCCGCGATGACCCTGGTGATGTCGAGGGCAAGCGCCCCAGGAAGAAGATTCTTGGCAAGGTGATGTGGTATGCTCCTATAATACCACGGTTGAAATGTTTGTTCCAAAACAAAGAGCATGCCAAGTTGATGCGATGGCACTAAGAAGACCGTAAGAAAGATGGGAAGTTGAGAGTACCCACTGACGGGTCACAGTGGAGAAAAATCGAGAGGAAGTGGAGGGACTTTGCAGATGACGCAAGGAACGTATGGTTTGGTCTAAGCGCAGATGGCATTAATCCTTTTGGGGAGCAGAGCAGCAATCATAGCACCTGGCCTGTGACTCTATGTATGTATAACCTTCCTCCTTGGTTGTGCATGAAGCAGAAGTACATTATGATGCCAGTGCTCATCCAAGGCCCTAAGCAACCCGACAACGACATTGATGTGTACCTAAGGCCATTAGTTGAAGAACTCTTATAGCTATGGAATGAAAAAGATGTACGTGCGTGGGATGAGCACAATCAGGAAGAATTTGACCTACATGCATTGCTGTTTGTGACCATCAATGATTGGCCTGCTCTCAATAACCTTTCAGGACAGACAAACAAGGGATACCGCGCATGCATGCACTGTTTGGATGATATCGACAGTATATATTTGGATAATTGTAAGAAGAATGCGTACCAGGGACATCGTCGATTTCTTCCAAGCAGGCATCCCGTAAGAAAGAAAGGCAAGCATTTCAAAGGTGAGGCAGATCACCGGACGAAGCCTCGCCACCGTACTGGTGATAATGTACAGGATATGGTCAAGGATTTAAAGGTAATCTTTGGAAAGCGTCCTGGCGGACAATCTATTCCAAATGACGCTGACGGACGCGCACCCATGTGGAAGAAGAAATCTATATTTTGGGAGCTACCCTATTCGATAGACCTAGAGGTCCGGTCTGCAATTGACGTGATGCACGTGACGAAGAATCTTTGCGTGACCCTGCTTGGCTTCTTGGGCGTGTATGGGTGACAAAAGATACACCGGAGGCACGGGAGGACCAGCAACGTATGTACGGAAAAGACAACATACATCAGGGTCATGCCTGCTATGCTCTTACCAAAGAAGAGAAGGAAATCTTCTTTGAATGCCTGCTCAGTATGAAGGTCCCGTCTGGCTTCTCGTCGAATATAAAGGGAATAATAAATATGGCAGAGAAAAAGTTCCAGAACCTAAAGTCTCATGACTGCCACGTGATTATGACGCAACTGCTTTCGGTTGCATTGAGGGGGCTTCTGCCGGAAAATGTTCGATTAGCCATTGTGAAGCTATGTGCATTCCTCAATGCAATCTCTCAGAAGGTAATCGATCCAGAAATCATACCAAGGTTAGAGAATGATTTGGTGCAATGTCTTGTCAGTTTCGAGTTGGTGTTCCCACCATCCTTCTTCAATATCATGATGCACGTCCTAGTTCACCTATGCAAAGAGATTGCCGTTCTGGGTCCTGTATTTCTACACAATATGTTCCCCTTTGAGAGGTTCATGCGAGTCATAAAGAAATATGTTCATAACCGTGCTAGGCCAGAAGGAAGCATCTCCAAGGGCCATGAAAATGAGGAGGTCATTGAGTTTTGTGTTGACTTTATTCCTGACCTTAAGCTGATTGGTGTTCCTGAATCGCGACATAAGGGCAGACTGGGTGGAAATGGCACGCTAGGACCGAAAGCAATAATATGTATGGATAGGCATTCTCTCACTCAAGCACACTACACAGTTCTACAAATTTCCACCTTGGTGGCTCCATATATCGAGGAACACAAGAATATTCTACGCTCCAAACACCCGGAGCAGTCTGACGACTGGATTACACATGAACAAACGGGGACTTTCGCTGGTTGGTTGCAGACACGTGCCATGCATGATGACGCTGTTGAAGATGACCTGTACTTGCTGTCCCAGTTACCATCTTCGAATATAATGACTTTCAAAGGGTACGAGATAAATGGGAATACATTTTACACGATCGCCCAAGATAAAAAGAGCACCAACCAAAACAGTGGTGTCCACTTTGATGCAGCAACCAAGAGGGGAAAGGACACATATTATGGTTACATAGAGGAGATATGGGAACTTGACTATGGACGTGGTTTGAAGGTCCCTTTGTTTCGGTGCAAATGGGTCAATCTGACACGAGGCGGGGTAACGGAAGACCCGCAGTATGGAATGACAACAGTGGATCTCAACAATCTTGCGTACGCAGGCGAACCATTTGTCCTAGCCAATGATGTGGCGCAGGTTTTCTATGTGAAGGACATGTCTACCAAGCCAAGAAAAAGAAAAGATAAGGAAGCGAATACATCATACGATGAGCTAAAGCGCCACATAGTTCTTTCAGGGAAAAGAAACATCGTGGTAGTGGATGACAAGACAGACATGTCAGAAGATTATGAAAAGTTTCATGAAATTGCTCCCTTCAAAGTGAATATTGACCCGAGCATCCAGTTAAATGATGAAGATTGTCCATGGTTCCGTGGTTTGAGGGGTTTGCAGACTGGAATGCCGCCTACAGAAGCCGTTCGAGAAAGAAGCAGCAGGAGGTGCAAAAGAGGAAGCTGGAGGAGGAGGAGAGGAAGCAGGAAGCAGACCACCTTCGCATTGTAGAATCAAAGCACGCGGATTTGGCACTCGCTTTCCAGTGGCACCAGCAGCAGATCGACTCACTTAGTCAGGAAAGGGGGTCTCAGCAGCGGCAGCAGCTAGCGGATCCAGCATTGGATAGCACCATCCCATCCATGCCGAGAACAAGCGTGGGTTCCACCCCGGGCGATGATGCACTGTTGGATAGATACCCGGCGGATGATATCATAGATACGACCACTTGTGAGCTACACTTTAAAATGAAGAACATATCCATGAAGGTGGCGGACGGCGTTGCTTATACAAATCCCCCTGAAGCAACCTTTCATTGCAATCCGATTCCAGCTGGCTATGCTTGTGTTGGGGTTGATGAAGTGGTGGCACAATATTCGGGGCTAGAGCTTGACATTCCTGGAGGTGACGACGAGCGCACACTGGGAGAGGCCGTACATCATATCATTCTATGGAGAAAGGATTGCATTGTCTTTCCAAGGCCACCGACAAAGCGTCAGCCAGCTCCTCCTCCAAGTCCACCGCCGCCTCAGCAGACTCCCGCTCCTCCAAGTTCGCCACCGCGTCAGCAGACTCCTCCTCCTCCAAGCCTGCCACCTCGTCAGCCCACTCCTCCTCCTCCAAGTCCGGCACCACGTCAGCCGACTCCTCCTCCAAGTCAGACACCGCGTCAGCCATCTCCGCCGCCTCAGCGGGCTCTGCCGCCTAAGCAACAGCGGAAGAGAGGCGTCACAGCTACGACGGCTAGCGGTACAACAGGAGGCAAGAAATAAAGATTTGGTCCAAGCCTCAAGCCTCTTCCGAGGTTGCCTTACGATCTGACTGATGAGGAAAACGAGATTGAAGTGCAAGCCCAAGTGAGGGCCCATTTTGGACCGAAACCGCCCCCGCCGCTAATGGAGAAAGTACCTGAGCATGTCATTGACCACTTTATTCATATGGCTCAACCACCAGCTCCCAAGCATGTTGACTCAGACTATGGACGCCAAATCAAGAAGTCATATCAAGCACAAAAAAAAAGAGTCGAGCTCGAGCTCCAGCCAAGCAGCTGCCAAAAAAAGCGGGAAAACTGTTCCCTAGCTGGGAGAACAGGCGGTGCAACCGATCCCCCCGCTCATTGTACCAACACATGTGAGTACCGGCGCCAATCAGATGGTAATAACCGACTATCATAGAAGGCAGGCTAAAGAGGCCGGTGTCACTGTAGAACAACTCCAAGGCATCGAGCCCATCGAAACATTCAAAGAGGAGGAACTAAAACGGAAATATGTCCGCAGCGAACCTATGGTCAAGCCTGAGGAGATCAAGCGTCTATCAACGAGAATGTATGAATTGCATCAATGGTACATGAGAGAAGACAAGACTACCGATAAAGTGTCCCTCATTGTGAAAGTCAAGGCAGAACATTACTTCCATGAAAAAGATCTGTGGGTTGAGTTTCAAGAAATGTTTCAATTATTCAATCAAGACGCACTCGACAAATCTATCGTCAGTTGCTATTGTCTGTAAGTGATTTCTTTCTGTAAGTTAAGTCTCTAGCTAGCTGTAGTGCTCGTTCATTGACTGTAATTATCCTCACTATATTCTTTTCTGTGGTATTATGCAGAATGAAGATCTATGAAATGAAAAAAGCTGGACACTATGGCATTGGGTTCATTGACCCAAATACCATTAATGAAGAGACATGGTCACGTGAATATGATCGACCATACACAGAGAAAACCTTGCTAGAGTTCTTGGTGCGACTAAATACCCAACCAGAAATACTACTTCCTTACAACTTCGGGTGAGTGACACTGTCTTGTACTACAAATTCTGTTTTTGCTTACTAGATGTTAATAAGTGTAGTTGATGAGTTATGCACATGCCCGCTTAATTATACAAACGTGTGCGCATGCCGTTTCCACTGGATCTTGTTAATCATTGAAGTTGACGAGGGAAAAGTTCAAGTACTGGACTCACTACTTAAAGAACCTACAGAATACTCAATCGTGAAGGGGATGCTCGACAGGTAATTTCAATCATTATCGCACTATGTCGGCCTCTTTAGTTCGTTTCTTGATATCAACTAATTAATAACTCCTTTATTCATTTTCATTGCCGGCGGGCAGGGCTTGGGAAAAGTTCATCAAAAAGGTTAAAGGCCAATGGAAGCAACAGCTGAAATGGGTGCGACCCAAGGTAATTAATTAAGTATACTAGCTAGCTAACATCTCTTTAATTCTAGTTTCAATACCATTATCATGCTTGATTAATTATTATGCGATTGAATTCTATTCTCGTAAATCCCCTGAAGCAGGCGCCGGGGACTAATTTATGTGCATACTACGTTTGCGTGAACATTCGCATGATGGCGTCCGAAAGGAGCAAAGATGATAGAAACCGATGGGTACGTTTGCTAGAACACTATTCACATTTTTTACATCATTATCTAATATATACGCACACAAGTAATACATGCATATTGATCTCCTTCTTTAAAGATGATGGACATGCGGGATAAGCTCCTACCAGAGAATCGCGTACGAGCGATTCAAGAGGAAATAGCGGGATTTTTGCTCGACCAGGTCATAGATCCCAAAGGAGAATACCATTACACCGTACCTAGCTAGATCGACCTAATGCCTCCATGTAATGATCTGGAAATTGTAGGAGAAATTGTATATATATATGTATGTGAATGGTCGTGCGAGAAATTCGATGATATATATATGATCGGTTCTACGAGAAATTCTATTTATATATATATGCATAACGTGTACAATATGTAGTATCATAAAATATGTTTGAAATGAAAAAGAATTAAATGCAAAACACAAAACTAAAATGAAAAATAAATCATAAACCCATAAACCCTAAACCTTTTAGCCCCGGTTGGTGTTACCAACCGGGACTAAAGGTCTCCCAACCCCCGGCGCGGGCGCGGGCTCGTGTTGAACCGGCACTAAAGGGTGGGGGGACTAGGGTGGGGACTAAAGGTCCCCCCCCCTTAGTGCCGGTTGCAGAACCGGCACTAAAGGCCCTTACAAACTGGCACTACAGCCCGGTTCTGCACTAGTGATATCTCCTCTATGTAATTATAATATGTGTCCTTTGGCCTATTGGTGTTTGCTGCATCAAAGTGGACACAACTGTTTTGGTTGGTGCTCTTTTTATCTTGGGCGATCGTGTAAAATGTATTCCCATTTATCTCGTACCCTTTGAAAGTCAATATATTCGAAGATGGTAACTTGGACAGCAAGTACAACTCATCTTCAACAGCGTCGTCATGCATGAGACGTGTCTGCAACCAACCGGTGAAAGTCCCCATTTGTTCACGTGTAATCCAGTCGTCAGACTGCTCCGGGTGTTTGGAGCATAGAATATTCTTGTGTTCCTCGATATACGGAGCCACCAAGGAGGAATTTTGTAGAACTGTGTAGTGTGCTTGAGTGAGAGAATGCCCATCCATACATATTATTGCTTTTGGTCCTAGAGTGCCTTTTCCACCCAGTCTGCCCTCATGCCGCGATTCAGGAACACCAATCGGCTTAAGGTCAGGAATAAAGTCAACACAAAACTCAGTGACCTCCTCATTTTCATGGCCCTTGGAGATGCTTACTTCTGGCCTAGCACGGTTATGAACATATTCACTAGTAGAAAACAGGGCTTTGGTCTAGGCCAGCCCAGCCCATTAGTCCCGGTTCAGTCAGGAACCGGGACACATGGGGGCATACGTCCCGGTTCGTGCGCCCAGGGGGCCGGCCGGGGCTCGTGGGGCATTGGTCCCGGTTCGTCTGGACCCTTTGGTCCCGGTTCCAGACACGAACCGGGACCAATGGGCCTCGCTCCTGGCCCACATCCATTGGTCCCGGTTCGTGGCAGGAACCGGGACCAAAGGGTGGCCTTTAGTCCCGGTTCCAACCACGAACCGGGACCAATGTTGTGCCTATATATACCCCTCGCCCGCGAGCAGAGCATTCCACTACTCTGTTTTTTCTGGCCGGCGAGGGGAGGTGTTTGTGGTGCTCTAGCTCACCTCCTATGCACATGAGGTGTTCGATGAAATGCCCGAGCAACACTACTAAAGCTTTCTCCTCTCCAAACTCGACCTTCAAGCTCCATTTTCCTCAAGATTTGTCTAGGTTTCGCGGTCCGTCACGTCCCGTCCCCGTCTTCACCGCCGTCGATCGCCCACGCCGATCTCGTCGCCGGCATAACCGTGGTGAGCCTCTTGTTCTTATATTCTTTCTAAAAGAAAAAAATTCTTACTTGTATGATTTACATAGATACTTGTATAATTTTCTTACTTTTATTATTGTTTGTTATTATATAGTGCGATGGTTTTGGTATCCGCCCCCGTCGGCCCTCGTCCTGTCTATGATACGAATGTGGTATATATTATATTTTATAACTATTTGGTTCATTTGTTGTTTATGACAATTATGCCGACCAACGTGACATAGATTTTTTTTTATCTAGGAGGTATGTGAACCGGAAATTCCAACCGACCCTATTGTCGAGAGGTTAAATTTAGTTGAAGAGGAAAACAATTACTTGAAGGAAAAATTGAAAAAAATTGAGGAGGAGAAGATGATATTGGAGTTGCATGTTGCGGATGTCGTCGATGATCACAAGATCAAGATGGATGCAATGCGCTTCAAGATTAGAAAGTATAGAAAATATGCCATTCATATCGAGGCTTGGTATCATTATGCCGTTGGATCAATTGTTACCTTGGTTGCGATTATGATCGCATTTGTTGTTGCATTGAAATGTTTTACATAGTTTCAATAATGTATGGTTTAATTAGATGCTCTGAAGAGCTATATGTTGTTCAATGAGAACTATGTATGTACTTTGGTTTTAATGTGATGATGAACTTCTATTAATTTGGTCACTTATCTGTTCATGATGTTTTGTAATGGTTTTTGACACACTTAATTATATATAATGCACGCAGATGAACCGGCAATGGATGTACGGTGACAGACGCACCTCCGAGTATATTTAGGGCGTGCATAATTTTCTTGAAGTGGCTGAGGCAAACAAGCAGAATGGTTTTATGTGTTGTCCATGCCCTATATGTGGGAATACGAAGTCTTACTCTGACCGGAAAATCCTTCACACCCACCTGCTTTATAAGGGTTTCAGGCCACACTATAATGTTTGGACTAGGCACGGAGAAATAGGGGTTATGATGGAAGACAGCGAAGAAGAAGAGGACGATGACAACTATGTGCCCCCTGAATACGATGATGCTGCAACGGGGGAAGCTGAAGATCAAGAGGAACCAGACGATGTGCCCGATGATGATCTCCACCGGGTCATTGTTGATGCAAGGAGACAGTGCGAAAGTGAAAAGGAGAAGCTGAAATTCGATCGCATGTTAGAGGATCACCAAAAAGGGTTGTACCCCAATTGCGAAGATGGCAACACAAAGCTCGGTACCGTACTGGAATTGCTGCCGTGGAAGGCAGAGAATGCTGTGCCTGACAAAGGATTTGAGAAGCTACTGAAAATATTGAAGAAGAAGCTTCCAAAGGATAATGAATTGCCCGACAGTACGTACGCAGCAAAGAAGGTCATATGCCCTCTAGGATTGGAGGTGCAGAAGATACATGCATGCCCTAATGACTGTAGGGTAACGCAGCAGAAAACAAAAAATTTCCGACCTACGCACCAGCCCAGGACCACTATGGAGACTGTATACAAGGTTTGATCATTTTCGTTACCGACTCGTAGCGCAGCGGAAGTAGAGTCGATGACGATCGGCGGTGCATATCCCCGCAGCTAGGATTTACAACCTCCCAACCGCGAGGATGTATACCCTCGTCTTCTCTTTGGACAGCCCTCCGGGAGGCGGTCGAACAGTCCCCCGGACGGTGTCGCTGACAGCCCTTCGGGAGGACCTTCGAAACTCGAACGGTCACTTGGACAGCCCTTCGGGAGGACTCACAGAACTAGGACCGTCACTTGGACAGCCCTTCGGGAGGCACTCACGGACAGCCCCTCGGGCACTAAGATCGAAACTACGACCTCTCTACAGAGTTGCACACATACGGTGTCATCTATCCGGCAGGGCTTCGCCGTCCAGAACTAGTTCCCACCGGAACCCAGACAGCCTTTCGGCTCTACGAAACTCTTTTCGTGGGAGGGAGAGAGAAGCCAGATCATTGCAATGGCACTTGTATGTGAGAAGGGATGAAGGATTGAGCAGCCCCCTCTCCTCCTTATATAGGAAAACCAAGGGGTAGGATGGGCATTAAAGAAATACCAAAATACCCATGAAGGAAACTCTTTCCAAGGGCATAAGAGAGAAACCAAAGGACATGTGGAGCTCCAAGGAGGAGCTCCACATGTGGCCGGCCACCCCCTAGGGGTCCCCCCCCAAGGGAGCTCTCATCTATCCACATCACCTTCTAGAAACCTTTAGCAAAAGCCCTAAAAGGTGGCTTTCCAAAAAATTCCAAAAAGCACTTTCACTATTCACGACGACATTTTTCAGCGTCCGTTCGAACTGAAAATATTTATGTGGGCTTAGAACATTTCCAGTACCCACTAAAATAATTTTCAACGCGTTTTGGAACAATTCCAGTTTAGTGATTTCATCTGCGAAAAGCATGTGAAGCGGTTCCGGCAGCCCCGGAACATTTCCGGTTTTTCTTACAGAAAATTCCTAGAAGTTTCCAGAATGATTCTGGCATCCTCCAAGAATTATCAGGCATGTGCCGAAACCATTTTGACTTAATGGTATCCCCTGAAACAACTTTTCAGTTTCATCGGAACTCATCCGGTGACCTCTCTGCGGAACTTTTCCGCTGTCCGAAACTTTTCGGTGTCCGAAACTTTTTCGGTGATTTTCTCTCAGACTCCCTGTCTAGTATTCAGCAGATAGATGACCCTTAAGCGTGTGACCCTATAGGTTCGGTGAAGTATAGACATGACACGGAACCCCTTCCGATCAATGATCAACATCGGAGCCGTGGACACCCATATTGACCCCTATACCCACACGAATGAATATTCGAGTGAACCTCCAGTTGCCGTGTGCTATTCCTGTTGCTTCGCGATATGTTACAAATACCCGAGGCGAGACATGTTGGCATTCCCGTGGATCAACAACTTGTCCACTATGCTAGTTACCTCGTTACCGGTATTGTTCTCTTTTCTCGTTACCGTGTTACGGCATCCCCGTGATCAAATCACAAAGTGTCTGGCCAGACGATGATGGATACCTTAACACCGAGAGGGCCCAGAGATATCTCTCCATCGTCGGAGGAGAAAATCCCAATCTTGAGCTATCAAGTTACTTAACATACTTTCCCATGAACCCGTAAGCCGCCGTAATAGCCATCCAGTTACGGATGACGTTTAACAAACCCCAAAGTTCATGAATCAAGCATGAAGAAACTCGATACTCTCATGGTCTGAGGAATCATGCAAACGTTAACCATCTCTGTGTTATCAACCATTAACTTGTGATGAATGAATCTCATAGCATAACATCAATCGGGTCGATTCAACACAAATGTTCTTCTAACATTGTGCCCTCAAAGCTGCTGGCATAGACATGCCCATGATTGGGAAAACATAATCATCATGCAACACTTGAGCTAGTCTTAGAGGCATGACTAGGAATACTTTTTACCGTTTATTATTCCACGCGTGCACATGGGTTTTCCCCAGAGCCTTTATGGATATACGGGCTCGGGAACCACAGCAGTTATAGCATGGAACATAAACATAATTATGAGCAAGGAGATAAATAATAACATTTATTATTGCCTCTAGGGCATATCTCCTACAGACTCCCACTTGCACTAGAGTCAATAATCTAGTTAATGTTAATGCACTTTACACCTATGGCACATTGGTGTAAAATATGCTTCGCATGTGGTATAGCCTGATGTCCAACGGATCTGACGACTTCAGATCCGTGTGTATCTTTGCATATCCTCGCGTTTTCACGCTTTCACAAAATTCATATTTTGTGTACACCTTGCTTTGTATATGTGTGAATCATTGGTCGAAACCTGATTCCTCAGACTGAGCTATGGAGCAACTATCTAAAATAGTGTCCCATTGACCAAGCCTTCTTGGAACCATACTAAGTTCATGAATGAACTATATGATTCAACAACTTCTTTGTTGCTTCTAAAGCGTCAACATACTTAGCCTTTGTTATAGAATTCGCCTCACTATCTTGTTTGGAACAATTTCCAACTACCGTGCCACCATATTGTGTATTGCACAAAACCCTTAACTTTAATCGAAAATCGCTTGGAGCATGGATAAAGACTGTATCGATGTAACCTTTTACAACGAACTCTTCATGATCTCCGCTTGCGAGAAAACATGTCATCAGTGCTACTATAGTACTCAATGACTTTTTTCACTGTTGTCCCATGATCAGTACTTTTGATCACTTTGGTATCTATACTCGCAACAACTTTGGAGTATTGGACATATCTGGTTGTTTTTACATACCATGGAATACATGATTAATCCAAACATGAAGGTGTGTGGAATCTCCATCATGTATTTTGCTCATTAGTGTTTTTGGGACACCGAGTCTTGCAAAAACTCTTTCCATGTGACTTCGGCAAGAATCACTCCTTGACGTTTTTAATGCTAAAAGGTTTTAGCATCTTGTCAATATGTATCTTTGCTCAGCCCCATTAGGTAAATCTATCTCCATAGATCATCATGCCTAATATAAAGGCTATTTTGCCCAAGCACTTCATCGAAAAACTATTTTCAAATGAAGTCCTAATTCGTGTCAAGAAATTTATTTCCAATTAACAATGTGTCAAGCACACAACGTTTTTAGAAAATTTATTATGCTCCCACTTACTTTCTTGAATCATAAGCATCTTCGTTACCCATTGATGAAGTCAAACCCCTTTGACCATTTCATCAAAACACGAAGATTCCAACTCCATTTTGCTCTCTTCTGTCCATTGCTTGAACTCTGAAGTTTGCATACTTACTAGCATCCTCTGGAATGACAAAATACCTTGGACTGTAACACATGCAAGTCCTTGGTTTTATTTCCATCAGATGGAAATCCTTTTGTCATCCTTTGTTTCATATCTCATGATTGAAATATGTATTAAATGCTAGTTCAACCCGAACCGACTTTAAGCATCGCTACGATGAAACAACCTCATCGTAGTCAACTCCTTGAACTCGTTATTGCAACAAGTCGAGCTTTATGGATAAAACATTTTTACCCGTATCAGTTTTTAGTTCCATAAAATTCGTTAGACTCTAAGTCTTTCGAAAGGTGTATCAAGGTTTTAATCTTGAAACATTTATATGGAGACTATCTCGGATTGTATTGGCATTTAGCCAAATCCAGAGTCAGGGCCCATCAACGCTTCCTTGTGTATCGTAGGTATACTGTTGTCTAACAACAATATCTCGTTTGCGCACCTGAGAGGTTTGCAAGAGCCTTGCCTACGTGGTTCAGCTGCAAGTTCGACCGAAGTCCATACATTTTATTGTAGAGACTTCCGTATCAGTCATAGTAGGAAACTCTGGAATTACTTCCGAGGTCTCTTTCCTTTGACCTGATGACGGAGATACTGGTTATCTCGTCGAGTTGCATTATTCTCCCACTCACCTTTTTGAAAGAACCATTTTCTTCAAAAAGCATACTGTTCTTTGTGGCAAACCTATTTGCCTCGGTATAGTGAGGGAGGAATACCCACTGACTTGGGATAACCTACAAAGTAGCACTTGTCTGATTTGGAATAGGTTTGTAACCTTTTACACAAGCCCCATATTCCAAATGTTTAAGAAAAGATATAACATGGTTGGGCGTACCATACCATGGTGTCATTTCAACAGACCCGATGGAGCTCTTTTCAGTGTAAAAGCCGCAGTCTCTAAAGCATCACTCTTTAAAAGGGATAATGGCAAATTTATTTATGTCATCTTTGATCTTACCATGTCATAAATGGTTCGATTACATTTTCACGGACTTTCCACTTGCAGTGGTGTTCCGGGAGGTGCAAGTTATGAAACTACTTTCACAACTCATCAGACATTCGCTAAACTTGTAACTCAAATATTCCTTTCTGCAATCGAATTGTAGAAACATAATTTTCTTGTTACAATAACTTCTACTTCCTTTTTGAAAACCTTTCGAATGAATTCAAAAGATCCAGACTTACGTCTCATCAAGTAAATATCCACATATCTACTTGAGTCATTTCTGAAGATAGATAAATCCACTACTAACAACATTTATCGGACTACACACATCAAATGTATGATCACCAATAAGTTTGTTGTCCGTTCCTTATGGTCTGTGAACGGTATTTCAGTCACTTCACTTTTCGGAGGAAAGTTGCAAGTGTCAGATGATTCAAAATCAAATGACTTCAAAAATCCATCATAATGGATTTTATCCATGCGGGTTTCTCCAATGTGACCAAATGCAGTGCCACACTTGTGTGGTATTCTTTTAGTCTTTATGATATTTAGCGTCAGTGTTATGGATGTATCATATTACCATCAATATTGATAACATACGTCCCATCGAGGATGGAAGCATGGCCCTTCATGTTATTCATAATACTGAACAACAATTGTTCCTTTTATGAACAACCTTTTTGCAACAACATTGTGCAAGGGGCTAGAGTGTAAAACTCTAAAATGAATTATGAATGTAAATCCAGAGGTAATATATTATTATCAATATTCATAACATACATCTCATTCATAATGAAAGTATGGCCCTTATGTTATTCATAACACCGAACATAAAAAGTTCTCTTATGAACAACCTTCTTGCAAGATACCTTATGCAAAGGGCTAGAGTGTGAAACTCTAAAATGAATTATGAATACATAGGTAATACACCGATGGAAGGTATAGTAACATTTACTATGTCCCATGTGTGTATCTCAACCTCATTCCTGGCTAGTCTTTCAGGCCATAGTAGTTCTTACATCGAGTTGCAACAGAATGCAATCGAGCGGGTATCTTTGTGATTGTCTCACAATACCCAAGAATTAGTGATTAACATGTTTAACCATAATTCCCAAGAACTATATCTTTGACCAGCCTTCTATACATCAAAAACTTTGTATGACATTCATACATGAGCTGGATATTCCAGTCTTCTTCTTTATTGCCTTTATACTTCTAACAGTTTTAACTTTTAGTATTTCTCCTACTCTCAGAAGAAGCACCCAACTTAAGAGTGGCGTTAGCCTCGGACTTCCTAGGCGTGAAAGTTTCACTAACACCCTTCGGACACTTCCTTTCTCTTAAGTTGTTGTTTTATTCACCTTTTATCATATGATAGGCGTTTCTTCTGGATCCCTCTCTTATCAGTCTAATGCATAGTAAACTTCTTTTACTAATAGTTTGCAAACAAACATTGCTTTGGATATCTCATATCTTTTAGCCTTTGTCTGTCTCTGAAAATGATTTTCAGATTCCATGAATATCACATAACTATCCAAAAATTCGAAGTTCGGGTCTCATGGAAACAAACATATTGCACTTGACTGAAACGGAATTCTAGCTTTTGGATCGAAGGACGAGAGTCACATGATCCATAGCATAAGCGAGAGAATACCAAAGTATGCGATAGGACAAAATCCTTCTTGGCACTCTTGAGGATAATCCTCACATTACGTTACCAACCGTAAAGTTTTAACCAGATATTTAACAGCTATTCAATTTTAATAGGGAAGGTGGAAACGCAAGCCATTATTCTACAACTATTATGCAAATCACACTTAGACAGTGTTCAAAATTAATTGCACTGAGAATTAAACAAGATAATTCTACAGTGCGCTCCCACTCAAATCAATATCTCTCATAATTGATTGTGAGTGATTCAAGACCCGTGTTTTGATTATTCGTCATTGATGTTAGTCACCACTGATGACGAAAATCTCAACCGGTAGGCCAACCTGCCAATCACATCTCTATGCGACTCTTGTTCATCTTTCGATGGGCGTGTTCCGAGCTCATGACTGTCATGCCTGAACGTCAAAGATAACCAAGTGATCTCGCTGCGAGGTCTGAACTCACCCGCCTCACACATCCCTAATCGTTCGTACCCATGTTAGTCATGGCGCACCCCGAAAAGTTAGGTGCCGTGACGGTGCTACACTTGGAAGAACACTATCAACTATGATATTTTTGTGAGAGATCACCCTAATAAAAAGCGACTATCACGCAATCAAGAAGGGTGCATCATAAGGGATAAACATCTCAGGCAATTCATAATAGCATGATATGGTATAGCCCTTTCTGACGGAGAATTCTTGTATTTCTTCGTCTTCGGCATTCGCGTCGGTGATCACCTTCGCGAAGATTGCCACCACTTTGTTGATGCACCAGATAATATTGCTATCTCTATAGCTAATAAAATAAGTGCATTACATAAGGTTGACACGCAGGTCATTAAAGTGCAATCATATGGCTCCAGCCATCATGCCGAATCATGACACGCAGGTCATGTTAATTAATTTACCTCATATAGTCATCTCATACATAATCAAATTATTATGAGCACTGCTATACCACATCACATGCACATGCAAACCCTCCTGCAACACCAAGTTAGACGTCTCTAATCGGTTCAAGCAAAAACTTGTTTTACGTGGCTTCTAAGGTTTCGAAACAAACCGAAGCTACCAACGTCCATCATCAAGTATGATAATTCAAGTCGCTAGATTAACTTTCCAGGGTGTATGAAAACCGAGATAATAAAATCTCGAGCCCCATACTAAACTTCGTCATACACATGACCCCCGCGCAGATCATATCTGCATTGCCCTTTCGTCTGCGAAATTTCATCTTTCCTTTTAACTACAGTGGAATTCAATGAACTGTTAGCACTTCGTTGATCAATCAGGATCGCGGATTGCCAGAACATTGAAACTCCACCATGCTGTTATCAACATTAGAAATATGCAAATTCCAGGGAAGCAACAAGAACATCGGGTAACAGGTTTCATGTGCTACCCGCACAAATAATTTTCAGTAATAGAACTCATCTACTACCTAATTATATTGTGCAACATCCATACATCACTATGTATTCTAGATCGCAACCTGCATCTACGCATAGCACGGCTCATGATGCCACTGTAGGGTAACGCAGCAGAAAACAAAAAATTTCCGACCTACGGACCAGCCCAGGACCACTATGGAGACTGTATACAAGGTTTGATCATTTTCGTTACCGACTCGTAGCGCAGCGGAAGTAGAGTCGATGACGATCGGCGGTGCAGATCCCCGCAGCTAGGATTTACAACCTCCCAACCGCGAGGATGTATACCCTCGTCTTCTCTTTGGACAGCCCTCCGGGAGGCGGTCGAACAGTCCCCCGGACGGTGTCGCGGACAGCCCTTCGGGAGGACCTTCGAAACTCGAACGGTCACTTGGACAGCCCTTCGGGAGGACTCACAGAACTAGGACCGTCACTTGGACAGCCCTTCGGGAGGCACTCACGAATAGCCCCTCGGGCACTAAGATCGAAACTACGACCTCTCTACAGAGTTGCACACATACGGTGTCATCTATCCGGCATGGCTTCGCCGTCCAGAACTAGTTCCCACCGGAACCCAGACAGCCTTTCGGCTCTACGAAACTCTTTTCGTGGGAGGGAGAGAGAAGCCAGATCATTGCAATGGCACTTGTATGTGAGAAGGGATGAAGGATTGAGCAGCCCCCTCTCCTCCTTATATAGGAAAACCAAGGGGTAGGATGGGCATTCAAGAAATACCAAAATACCCATGAAGGAAACTCTTTCCAAGGGCATAAGAGAGAAACCAAAGGACATGTGGAGCTCCAAGGAGGAGCTCCACATGTGGCCGGCCACCCCCTAGGGGTCCCCCCCCAAGGGGGCTCTCATCCATCCACATGACCTTCTAGAAACCTTTAGCAAAAGCCCTAAAAGGTGGCTTTCCAAAAAATTCCAAAAAGCACTTTCACTATTCATGACGACATTTTTCAGCGTCCGTTCGAACTGAAAATATTTATGTGGGCTTAGAACATTTCCAGTACCCACTAAAATAATTTTCAACGCGTTTTGGAACAATTCCAGTTTAGTGATTTCATCTGCGAAAAGCATGTGAAGCGGTTCCGGCAGCCCCGGAACATTTCCGGTTTTTCTTACAGAAAATTCCCAGAAGTTTCCAGAATGATTCTGGCATCCTCCAAGAATTATCAGGCATGTGCCGAAACCATTTTGACTTAATGGTATCCCCTGAAACAACTTTTCAGTTTCATCGGAACTCATCCGGTGACCTCTCTGCGGAACTTTTCCGCTGTCCGAAACTTTTCGGTGTCCGAAACTTTTTCGGTGATTTTCTCTCAGACTCCCTGTCTAGTATTCAGCAGATAGATGACCCTTAAGCGTGTGACCCTATAGGTTCGGTGAAGTATAGACATGACACGGAACCCCTTCCGATCAATGATCAACATCGGAGCCGTGGACACCCATATTGACCCCTATACCCACACGAATGAATATTCGAGTGAACCTCCAGTTGCCGTGTGCTATTCCTGTTGCTTCGCGATATGTTACAAATACCCGAGGCGAGACATGTTGGCATTCCCGTGGATCAACAACTTGTCCACTATGCTAGTTACCTCGTTACCGGTATTGTTCTCTTTTCTCGTTACCGTGTTCCGGCATCCCCGTGATCAAATCACAAAGTGTCTGGCCAGACGATGATGGATACCTTAACACCTAGAGGGCCCAGAGATATCTCTCCATCGTCGGAGGAGAAAATCCCAATCTTGAGCTATCAAGTTACTTAACATACTTTCCCATGAACCCGTAAGCCGCCGTAATAGCCATCCAGTTACGGATGACGTTTAACAAACCCCAAAGTTCATGAATCAAGCATGAAGAAACTCGATACTCTCATGGTCTGAGGAATCATGCAAACGTTAACCATCTCTGTGTTATCAACCATTAACTTGTGACGAATGAATCTCATAGCATAACATCAATCGGGTCGATTCAACACAAATGTTCTTCTAACATTGTGCCCTCAAAGCTGCTGGCATAGACATGCCCATGATTGGGAAAACATAATCATCATGCAACACTTGAGCTAGTCTTAGAGGCATGACTAGGAATACTTTTTACCGTTTATTATTCCACACGTGCACATGGGTTTTCCCCAGAGCCTTTATGGATATACGGGCTCGGGAACCACAGCAGTTATAGCATGGAACATAAACATAATTATGAGCAAGGAGATAAATAATAACATTTATTATTGCCTCTAGGGCATATCTCCTACAATGACTGCATCCTGTACCGCGGTGCGTACGAGGATTTGAACGCATGCCCGGTATGCGGTGCATTGCGGTATAAGATCAGACGAGATGACCCTGGTGATGTTGACGGCAAGCCCCCCAGGAAGAGGGTTCCAGCCAAGGTGAAGTCTGGAGTTCAAATAAGTTCAAAAAAATAAAATCCCTTTGTAACAGATGAGTTTTCGTCCGAAACCCTGATACTTCGAAAGAGCTTGTCCATTTTGTACACGAAGTGCATCCAGTTTTTGCCGTAACCCTCTCAACTTTTATGAAACTCTAATAGCAAAAATAATAAACTAAAAGAATGAACTAGAAAACTTTGATGAAACTCTAATAGAAAAAGAATGAACTAGAAAACTTTAATGAAACTTTAATAGCTAAAGGAATCAACTAAAAAACTTTTTAAACCTCTTGTATTATTGAAACTAAAATTATATAAAATTTATGCAACTAAAATTATCAAAGTATTTTCTCTTCAAAACATTAAAAGAAAAAGAATTTTCATAAAATAAATAAAAAAAGCAAAAAATAAAATAAAATAAATAAGTAGAAACAAAATAAAATAAATAAGTAGAAACAAAATAAACTTTAATAAATAAGTAGAAACAAAATAAAATAAAATAAAATTTAATAAAATAAATAAAAATAGCAACAGTAAGTATTTTGTTGTAAGTAGAAACAAAATAAAATAAATAAAGCAACAAAGAAAACAAAATAAAAATAAAAAAAGTGTCGCCTACTGGGCCACCACGGCCTGAATACGACTAGGAACCCAACCATGGGCCAGGATTCAGGCCCGCAGCAGGCCCAGTAGGCCCACAGGCACATAGTGCAAGTTTAGGCCCGAAAGCCTGCAGTTGAGAGGAGCTCGAGAGAGTGGGCGCAGCAGCGCTTATAAACCACTCTCGAGCTCTCTCAACTAGTGAGGTGGGACTAAACTTTTGGCCGCGACGCGGGCAGCACAAGGCTTTTTGTCCCGGTTGGTGGCACCAACCGGGACTAAAGGGGTGCATTGGTACCGGTTCGTGGCACCAACCGGGACCAATGCACGCCCTTTAGTCCCGGTTGGTTCCACCAACCGGGACCAAAGGTCCCTGCTTCCCGCCCTTTGCGCTGCTGAAAAAAGACCTTTGGTTCCGGTTGGTGGCACCAACCGGGACTAAAGGGGGGCATTGGTCCCGGTTGGTTCCACTAACCGGGACCAAAGCCTTTGCTATATAAGCCAGCACTTAGGAAATTTTCAGATTTCCATCGCCAGTTCGTGTCCGACGCCCCAGCGCTCCTCCTCGTCGCCGTCGCCGTCGTTGCCCCTGCCTCCGACGTCGTCGCCACGCCGCCCCTGCCCCGAGCCCTCGACGCCGTCGCCGCCCGCTCCCCGCACCTCGTCGTCGTCGCCCAGCGCCCCTGCCCCCGACCACGCCGTCGCCGTGCCGGCCCCTGCCCCGCGCCCAAGCCCCTGCCCCGGCCCGCCCCCGCCGTCGCCGTCGTCGTCGTCGTCGCCGTCGCCATCGCCGTCGCCAGCCGCCACCGCTGTGAGCCGCCGCGCCGCCCCATCTCTGTTTTTTTTCATTTTTTATTAGATTAATTTTTTGTTCATATATATATATAATGTATATATTTATATATGTGCCTATATGTATGTAGATGTTCATAATGTATTAATTTTTTTGTTCAGAGCATGTTTTTGTTCATGATGAGGGGGGTGGGGGTCGATGTACATATGTATATATATGATGTAATTTTTTTGTTCATATATATATAATGTAATTTTTTTCAATGTATATATGTATGTGGTAGCTATATATGCATGATGAGGGGGGTGGGGGTCGATATACCCCCTCCCCGATAACTTTGACATGAGGGGGAGGGGTCGATATACCCCCTCCCCGATAACTTCGACATGAGGGGGGGGTGTCGATATACCCCCTCCCCGATAACTTCGACATGAGGGGGGGGTCGATATACCCCCTCCCCGATAACTTCGACATGAGGGGGGGGGGTCGATATACCCCCTCCCCAATAACTTCGACATGAGTGGGGGGGGGTCGATATACCCCTCCCCGATAACTTCGCCGCGGGCTCCCCCGAGCTCGGCCTTGCTCTGCCACTGCTCAAAAGTTTCAAATGACCAAAGTGGGTTTTTGCATAAAAATGATCTATAGGCATCAGAGGACTTCTCAAAAAAATTGTGGCATTTGAAAAGAATTATTTGAAATAGTTCTAGTGCAACAGGGTCATTCTAGAGTTTGAAAATACTAATAAAAGAATTTTTTGAGGCCAAATCATTATAAAAATAATTGCTATTGATGTGTTTGTTCATAGCATTTTTTTCAATGTATGTATATATGTATGGATTGATATAGAAAATGTTCATATATGATGTTTTTTTTGTTCATAGCAATTTTTTTCCATGTATGTATGTATTTTTTTTAGATGTGCTATGTTTTTTCAGATGAGATGAAATGAGATGAGTTGTCCATTTGTTGTATAAACATAACCCCGATAACTTCAATTCCCCTCGGGCTTATATTTTTGTGAGCATAGAAATTTTTGTAACTTGTATGTGTTTGATCACCGCGGACTTATATACTTGATTGGACTATGGAGTGCATATTTAGTCTAGTCCAACATCAATATTTGTGAATGATTTCATATTGTTGGGCACCGCGGATAGTTGTGAGAGGAGTTTTTCCTTTGATTTTGAGGCATGTGATCTAGATAATGTCCAATGCCTCATATTGCGAACATAGTAATATTGGACAATTGATCTTCATATAAATGAAGCATAAAAGTTTAGCAAACAGTTTGGCAATCACTTAGAATTTTTCATGTTGTAGGAGTACATGTAAAAAAATTCAGAGTTGTTCATTCACTTCGACATGAGGGGGGACATCGATCAACCCCCTCTCGCCCGAACAAGTCTATGTATTATTTTATATCGCGGTGGACATATATAAAAAAGCGTTGTCTATCTCCTACCCCCTCCCGCCCCTACTCGACAAACTCTCGAGGCCACCCAAACCACTAGAAGATAACTCCGGTAACTTCGACATGAGGGGGGACGTCGATCAACCCCCTCTCGCCCGAACAAGTCTATGTATTATTTTATATCGCGGTGGACATATATCAAAGTTTGATCATATGTCAAAGTTTGAATTTTGACATATGCAACATTTGATCATATGTCAAAGTTTGAATTTTGACATATGCAACATTTGATCATATGTCAAAGTTTGATCATATGTCAAAGTTTGAATTTTGACATATATAGATTTATCAAGAATGCCCCCATTATGGATGTGCACAAGTTGATCCAATTTTTTTTCTGATCTCATCTATATATATATTCTTCTATATGTCACGTTGTCTGTCAAAGTATTGAAGAAATCCATGGCTTCATCATTAGTCGGAAGTAACAGGCGTATGATGCCACGAAGCTCTTCAAAGTTGTTTTGGAACGGAGTTCCTGATAGAATAATTCTCCTTTTGATACGAATTTTAGCAAAGGCCTTCCAAATAGCGATATTCAGAAGGCTCTTGCTGAACTTTGTACCAAAAAGCGAATTATTCTATCGGGAACTCCGTTCCAAAACAACTTTGAAGAGCTTCGTACCATTATACGCCTGTCATTTCCGGCTAATGATGAAGTCATGGTTTTCTTGAATTCTTTGACACTAGACAACGTGACATATAGAAGGGTAGATGAGATCAGGAAAAATATGGACCATTTTCTGCACATCCAGAATTGCGTCATTTTGTTAAATCCCTTGCCGGTCCGGACGTCGGACATTCATGAGAGAGGCGGTCCGTAGAAGAGTTGTCGAGGCCACCCCAAACAGTAGAAGCGTCGAGCTAGCTAGGTCTACGTTTGGACTAATATATCCATCTGTCATGTTTGTATATTAATTGCCATGTTGTAATATTTGCAGAAACTATGGAGCACCGAGACATCGAAGCAGAACAGTTGTTGGGGGACATAATCCTCGGCGGAGGTGATATCTTGTTGTATCTCAACGACACCGATGGTCTGGAAGGAGAGGGTGAAGCAGGCTCCGGTGATCGAACAATGGAGGTGGAAGGACATGATTATGATGGCTCCGATGAGCGAACGGAGGAAGGAGCTGTTGCAAAGTCCGGCGAGGTATATATATTAATTAAGCCTGTGCTGACTAGCTAATTGATGCATTAATTGTTTTGGTATATACACATATTAACTCTCTTCTTTCTTCTTTTCTAGCCCTCCGGATCGAGCCAAACTTCGGTAACGAGACGAGGCCTGAAGAAAAGGTTGCGCCAGGATGAAAGGTTCACGATCACAGCAATCAAGGGCGATGGCCAACCGATTGAACCCAGCCGGACCAAGGAAGCATTTTCTGCTCAGTGCGGGGTTCTTGTTAGGGACATGATCCCGATCAGCATCCACCAATGGAATAAGCCTAAGAGCGAAGACCCTCAAGTGTCTTTTGTCAACGATAGACAGAAAGATGATCTTTGGACCGCGCTGAAGGCAAATTTCACCCTACCGCCAGAGGAGGATCCGGATAAGCCAGTTATAGAGCCGTTGGTCAAGGCTCATGCTCTTAAGAAGATGGCATATCTATTCAAGAGGTGGAAGAATGAGTTGAAATCAACGTTTGTCAACAAAGGGAAGACTCCAGAATTCACCGGCCGATTTGAGAAGATAAGAGATCACTGGCCCGCATTTGTGGCCCACAAGACATCGGAGAAGAGTAAGAAGATGTCAGTGACAAACAAGAATAATGCTGCAAAGAAGGAGTATCACCATCGCATGGGGTCAGGTGTCTACCTCAAAGCCCGGCCGTTGTGGGACAAGGCTGAGAAGGACCTGCTTGATAAAGGGGTCGAACCAGAGACATTGAACTGGCCAGACCATTCAAGGACTTGGTTCTTCAGGGTTGGGGGAACCTTGGACCATGAAATAGGGAAGTGCCATTGGACGAAGGAGCAACTTGAAATACCCATCAAGAAGCTTCAGAAGTATATCGCCGTAGCGCAGGAAGGGACGTTCGTTCCCGACAGAGAGAACGACGAGCTCACACAGGCCCTCGGGAATCCTGAGCACCCAGGACGAACACGAGGCACGGCAGGCTCCGTTGCGTGGAGGGTTGGGTTTCCCAGCGCAGGCGGTTACAAAACCCAGGAGAGGAGGAGGAAAGTGGAGCAGACGGAACTGCAGTCGCTGAATGCAAGGGTACGAGCGCTAGAGGAACAAGCACTACTAGTTCAGAGCCAGCGACCTGCCGAAGCTACCCCAGAAGCTACCCCTCCATCTCAGCGGAGAAGCAGCATGGCTTCCACCGAGGTCCTTCAGCAGCCTGACTTCACGGCTCCCAGCTACCCCGTGGATGCTATCACGGAGGCTCAAGATTGCCACCTTATGACGCAATGGCAGCACCTCAAAGTCAAGGCGGCTGTCGGCTCTGTTACACCTCCTCAACCCGGCGCAACTTTTCACTGCCTTCCGATTCCACAAGGCTATGCTGTTGTGATGATCGATGAAATAACGGAGGGATTTGAGGAGCTCCAGCTTGACCACCCTACCGGTGAAGGGGAGACTCAGCTGGGTCTTGCTCTGAAGACTCCATGTCTATGGTGGAAGGAGCTCATCAACCTTCCGAACTGGACGCCTCCGCCTCCTCCTCCGGCGAGTCAGGGCACTCCGCCTCCTCCTCCGCCTCCTCCTCCGGCGAGTCAGGGCACTCCGCCTCCTCCTTCGCCTCCTCCTCTGGCGAGTGATCAGGGCACTCCGCCTCCTTCTCCGCCTGCGCCGGCGCGTCCGAGCAGCTCGCCTCCTTCTCCGCCTCGTCAGCAACAGCGGAAGACAACCGCCGCCGCTCCGGCTGCTCCGGCGCGTCGTAGCACTCCGCCTCCTTCTCTGCCTCGTAAGCAACAAAGGAAGACAGTCGCAGCCACTCCGACTGCTCCGGCGTCTAGCAGTACAGCCAGAGGCGGGAGGCAATACAGATTCGGTCCGACTCTCACGCCTCTAGAGAAGTTACCATACGAGATGACCGACGAGGAAAACAAGGAGATCTGTAAAGCCCAAGTGAGGGACTTTTTTGCAAAGAAAAATCCACCTCCAGAGGAGAAGATGGATCCGGTGAAATTGAAGCGCACTGTGAAGAACCTGAAGCGACCACCACCGCCTCCGCCGGATGACAACCATGTCCGCGCTCTTAAAAAGGCAGTGGAAGGAGCGCGCCGGTCGGGAACTACTTCAACTGACAAAAGGTTACAAGAACGAAGAAGTGGGAACAAAATTCCCCAGCTCGGCGAACAGGCAAACCAATCATGCCCCCCGCTCAAGGTGTCTAGCGATATCGTCGCAAATCTGCCGGGGACGCTGCCCGGTACCAATCCTGGTGATTACCTGCCCGATGATGCACATTTTGATACAATGGAGGTGGACGAACACAAATACCAGTACGGGAAGCCTCTCGTCAGACCTGGTGATCCTCCTCTAACAACGATGATGCGAAGATTCCATAAGTGGTACATGGACACCTGCAAGTCTGGAAAGGATATTTTGATGCTGAGAGTTAAAGAGGAGCACGACCTCGTTGGAATTGATCTGTTGTCTGTTCCATTTGAGGAGTTCTTCCAGTTTTTCAATCAAAAGGACCTCGATAAAATAATCATCACTTGCTACTGTCTGTAAGTACTATACTTCTGTAATTAAGTCTCTATATATAGCTCAGCTCTTTCATTGCATGTATATATAATTAGCCTCACTATATTATGCAGATTGAAGATCGTCGAATGCAGAAATGCACAAATCTATGATATTGGGTTCATTAACACAAATCTCATAGATGAATGGACGGTTACGTATAATCCGAAAGAAACCGAGGCCAACTTGCTACAATCGTTGCTTAAAAATCAAAACAAAGATAAAATACTCTTTCCTTACAACTTCAAGTGAGTGTTACTGTCTTCAGCATATTCGGTTTCCATTATTACTCGAGGTTATAGTAATGTAATTGATGAGTTATGCAAGCGTGCACAGCTTCCACTTTATTCTCCTAGAGATTAAGCTTGAGCAGGGACTAGTAACCGTCTTAGACTCAAGACGAAAAGATCCCAAGGAGTATGCGGCCATGACTGAAATGCTCCAGAAGTAAGTTCAATCGATCATTATCGCACCATATCGGCAACTTTGTTCATTTCCTGATATCAAGTAATTATTTTCTTTGTCTCGCAGGGTTTGGAAAGTGTTCACCGCAGAAGTTCCGGGACTGCCGGGGGATCTGCGATTTACACATCCGAAAGTAAGTACTACTAGCTAGTTCCGCGCATCTCCCATTGATTCTAGCTAGTTTCATCAATACGATTTATAATTCTTGATTATTAGTTTGATTGACCTCTATTTCTCGTAAAGTGGTTGTGGCAGGAAGGCGGGAATAATTTTTGTGGATACTACGTTTGCGAGTACATCTACAACGTAACGACCTCTAAGCGGGGCTACTCTGAAAAACAATATGAAGTGCGTAAGCAATAATATTCACAATTTTATTTTATTACCATCATTTGTGTTGAGTTTCATTCATATATATGTATTGAACCCCTTCTTCAAATTAGATTTGGCAGATGCGGGATGAACTCCTACCACAAGATCGCTTAAAGGTAATTCAAGAGGAATTGGCTGGATTCTTTCTTGACCACGTCATCAATCCAGCCGGAGAATACAATGTGGAACTTGACATCAGCTGTTAGGGATCTTATATTGTATATATGTAGCTAGTAGCGTCGGATAGATATACGAAAACTTGTTGTTCGACCAATCTCTCGGAGAAGGAGGAGGTCGATCACTTCTCTCTGTATATGTTCATGACGATCTTCTGTACTTAATGGTTTCCTTCTTTTGCTTACTAGCTAGCGTGTCGAGTCCTCTCTATACATGTAGTACGTAGCGTCGACCAAGCACGGAGATAAGAGAGGACACTTCTCTCTATTAGCTAGCTAACACAATATATGAAACCCCTAAATTAACCCTACAAAACCCCTAAACCCCCCCCCCCTTTCAAAAACAAAAAACAAAAACCCCAGCTCCTGAGCTGCTGACACGTGGATGATCTTTGGTCCCGGTTGGTGTTACCAACTGGGACTAAAGGCCCTCCTCTCTGGGCTCGCCACAGCGGCCACGTGGAGCCCCATCTGTCCCGGTTCGTATAAGAACCGGGACTAAAGGTGTTGGGCTTTAGTCCCGACCCTTTAGTCCCGGTTCCCGAACGGGACAAATGGGCCTTATGACCCAGGACAAATGGGCTTTTTTCTACTAGTGATTTCTTTAAGACTCCCATGAACCTCTCAAAGGGGAACATATATTGTGTAGAAATACAGGACCCAGAATGGCAATCTCTTCGACTAGGTGAACTAGGACGTGCGTCATGATATTGAAGAAGGATGGTGGGAACACCAACTCGAAACTGACAAGACATTACACCAAATCAATCTCGAACTTTGGTATGATTTCTGGATCAATTACCTTCTGAGAGATTGCATTGAGGAATGCACATAGCTTCACAATGGCTAATCGAACATTTTCCGGTAGAAGCCCCCTCAATGCAAATGGAAGCAGTTGCGTCATAATCACGTGGCAGTCATGAGACTTTAGGTTCCGGAACTTTTTCTCTGCCATATTTATTATACCCTTTATATTCGACGAGAAGCCAGACGAGACCTTCATACTGAGCAGGCATTCAAAGAACATTTCCTTCTCTTCTTTGGTAAGAGCGTAGCTCGCATGACCCTGATGTATGTCGTCTTTTCCGTGCATACGTTGCTGGTCCTCCCGTGCCTCCGGTGTATCTTTTGTCTTCCCATTCACGCCCAAGAAGCCTAGTAGGTTCACGGAAAGATTCTTCATCACGTGAATCATGTCGATTGCAGAGCGGACCTCTAGGTCTATCCAATAGGGTAGGTCCCAAAATTTAGGTTTCTTCTTCCACATGGGTGTGCGTCCGTCAGCGTCATTCAGAACAGATTGTCCGCAAGGACCCTTTCCAAAGATTACTTTTAAATCCTTGACCATATCAAGTATATCACGACCAGTACAGTGGCGAGGCTTCTTCCGATGATCTGCCTCACCTTTGAAATGCTTGCCTTTCTTTCTTACGGGATGCCTGCTCGGAAGAAATCGACGATGTCCTAGGTACACATTCTTCTTACAATTATCCAAATATATATTGTCGGTATCATCTTAACAGTGCGTGCATGCGCAGTATCCCTTGTTTGTTACTGAGAGCAGGCCAATCATTGATGGTCACAAACAGCAACGCATGTAGGTCAAATTCTTCCTGATTGTGCTCATCCCACGCACGTACACCTTTTTCATTCCATAGCTATAAGAGTTCTTCAACTAATGGCCTTAGGTACACATCAATGTCGTTACCGGGTTGCTTAGGGCCTTGGATGAGCACTGGCATCATAATGTACTTCCGCTTCATGCACAACCAAGGAGGAAGGTTATACATACATAGAGTCACAGGCCAGGTGCTATGATTGCTGCTCTGCTCCCCAAAAGGATTAATGCCATCTGCGCTTAGACCAAACCATACGTTCCTTGCATCATCTGCAAAGTCCCTCCACTTCCTCTCGATTTTTCTCCACTGCGACCCGTCAGTGGGTACTCTCAACTTCCCATCTTTCTTACGGTCTTCTTTGTGCCATCGCATCAACTTGGCATGCTCTTTGTTTTGGAACAAACGTTTCAACCGTGGTATTATAGGAGCATACCACATCACCTTGGCAGGAATCTTCTTCCTGGGGCGCTCGTCCTCAACATCACCAGGGTCATCACGGCTGATCTTATAGCGCATTGCACTGCATACCGGGCATGCATTCAAATCCTCGTACTCACCGCGGTAGAGGATGCAGTCATTAGGGCATGCATGTATCTTCTGCACGTCTAGTCCTAGAGGGCAAACAGCCTTCTTTGCTTCGTATGTACTGTCGGGCAATTCGTTGTCCTTTGGAAGCATCTTCTTTAACATTATTAGCAACTTTTCAAATCCATTGTCAGATACACCATTCTCTGCCTTCCAATGCAGCAATTCCAGTGTGCTGCCCAGCTTTTTCTTGTCAGCTTCGCAATTTTGGTACAACAATTTCTTGTGATCCTCTAACATGCGCTACAACTTCAGCCTCTCCTTTTCACTTGCACAGTTTCTCTTTGCATCGGCAATGGCCCGACCAAGATCATCAGCGGGCTCATCTGATGCCTCTTCTTCAGCTTCTTCTCACATTGTCGGCTCAGCTTCTTCCCCCATTATTGTTGTACCATCGTATTCAGGGAACCCATGGCCAGGATAGCTGTCGTCATCCTCTTCTTCTTCATTCTCTTCCATTAGGACCCCTCTTTCTCCGTGCTTGGCCCAACAGTTATAGCCGGACATGAAACCGGACTCAAACAGGTGGACGTGAATTTTTCTTGCGTTAGAGTAATTTTGATCATTCTTACAGTTAGCACATGGACAACACATAAAGCCATCTGCCCGCTTGTTTGCCTCAGCCGCAAGCAGAAAAGTATGCACGGCATTAATGAACTGGGGAGAGCATCGGTCATCGTACATCCATTGCCGTCTCATCTTCATTACACAACACCGAAAAGACCAAATTAATACAAGTTCATACATAAAATTCATATACACTTATTCTCATAAAACAACATACAAACTCTCTAGCTAAAGCATTTAAATGCAACAACAAATGTGATAAAGATCGCAACTAAGGTAACAATTAATCCAACAGCATAATGATACCAAGCCTCACTATCAATGGCATACTTTCTAATCTTCAAGCGCATTTTATCCATCTTGATCTTATGATCATCGACGACATCGGCAACATGCAACTCCAATTCCATCTTCTCCTCCTCAATTCTTTTCAATTTTTTCTTCAAGTAATTGTTTTCTTTTTCAACTAAATTTAACCTCTTGACAAGAGGGTCGGTTGGAATTTCCGGTTCACATACCTCATAGATAAAAATATCTATGTTAACTTGATGGGCACAATTTGTCATAAACATGAAATGCAACAAATAGTTATAAAAGAGAATATACCACATCCGAATCATAAAACGGACGAGTGCCGATGGGGACGGATATCAAAACCATGCCACTATGTATAACAAACAACGTACGATTAAGAAAATTATACAAGTAACTATCTAAATCACACAAAACATGATTTCTTTTTTATAAAAAGGATAAGAACAAGAGGCTCACCAAGGTGGTGCCGGCGACGGGATGGTGCGGGCGATCGACGGTGGTTAGGACGGGGATGGGAAGGCACTAAGTAAACCACACCTACACATGCAAACTAAGAAGTTAATTTGAGCTCAAATTGCATATAAATCAAATAAACTACCACATATAAATACTCCCAAACTAAAACCCACAAATCACTATACTTATAGAGCATTGCAAGAGCTAATATAGCAATGAGAGATGAAAGGACAAAGTTGCTAATCTTTGTGAACACTTGGATGGATGGGGTGCCTTCAAACCTTTACAATTTTTTGCAAAAATGGAGGATGAGCTCGAGCAAGAGGGCAAGAACAGAGAGGAGAGCAAGAGGGGAAGAACAGAGAGCTCGGGCTCGACAAAGGGTTTATATAGGAGCATCTTTAGTCCCAGTTCGTGACACAAACTGGGACTAAAGGTTAGCCTCTAGTCCCGGTTTGTGTCACGAACCGGGACTAAAGCTGCTAGTGGGGCCCCAGCCAGACACCAGCCTGCCACCACCCGTTTAGTCCTGGTTCATGTCACGAACCGGTACTAGAGGTTCAACACGAACCGGGACTAATGACGCCCGCCCCCCTAGCCGTTGGAACCGGCACTAATGGTCACATTAGTACCGGTCTATTTACAAAGCGGGACTAATGTGGCTCACGTAAAGTAGTTTTTCTACTAGTGAAAGCCAGAAATCACGATATCTAATGGAGTATGAGCTGGTCAGTTTCCTCTAATAGCTCAACAACTTGTACCATGACAACAAAAGGTTGTAGATATGATATCTAGCTTAATAGATGATGCTTGGTTGATGAAATTAAGTTGCATTCTGATTTTGAGTAAGTAGCTAGAGAGCTAAGCAGAGTGTCCAAACATCGATGGCGAAATATGAGAGGGTATATATTGCGAAGAAACTAAAAAGAAAAACGGAAGCATGCGGCAAGTCTGACACCAGGGCACACAACTCACGACTACCATTGTTAGTTAGGATTATTTTGAGGTGTGTAAGATATGACTAGTTCATCTTGGAAGAGCTGCAGACAATCGGGGACGGCATTGCCTATGTTGAAAGAGTGGTGGCAAGGCAGCTCCTGGAATTAGACGATGGGTGTGCGTGACCATGGGGGCAGGGGAGGTGCCGTTGGTGGTGGACGAGGGACGGTGCGGCGTCTCCAAATATGAATCAAATATTCATTCATGGCTTATTTGATTCGACGGATTCTTAAAGGAATTTCGGTGGATTCTATTCCTTAGAAATTTTTCCAGTGTAGATTATTTGATTCATAGGATTGTAAACGATAGGAATTTTCCGTAGATTTCATTCAGCCATCATGTAGTATTCAAGGTGGCATACAACTTTATTACCCCGCAAAAAAAAAATTGCTTGTTTTTTCTATTCTTGCCAACCAAAGAGGCCTTCATACAGATGTTAGTCTTCTCATTTTAGTTTAGATGTTGGTCTTCTCAAGAAAAAAAATCCCTAGGAACTTTTCATATATCAGCCGTCTGATTTGTAGAACTTAATTCTATAAGAATTTTTTCAATGGATTTTTTACTATATTTCATAGAAATTTTGACATCCACTCAAACTACTTGAAAATAGTTTTTTTTTCTGTTATACAATCAAACAAAGTAAAATTATGTAGGCTTTTCTTTAATTGAAATTCTGTAGAATTTATTGTTTTTGAGATAGCTCACCATTCATGCCGAATGGTAATTTTGTAGGATCTAAATAGGTATATCAATGTAGTTCTATGTTTTTCCTTTTTATTTTCATTTGCAATCCTGCCAACTGCAAATCTAAGGGGCGTAATGACAGCGTAATGAAGTAGTAAGTACAGTACTCCCTTCATTTTTATTTACTTTGCATATAACTTTGTCTCGGACCAAACTTTCTAAACTCTGACTAAGTTTATACAAAAAATAACATCCACAATACAAATCGATACCATGAGAATCATTGTTCAATATATTTTCATATAGTATATATTTTTTATTGTGCGAAAACTAATATTTTTTATTGTGCCAAAACTAATATGTTAGAATATTTTTTATAAACTTGGTCAAAGTTTATAAAGTTTAACTTATGCCAAAACTAATATGCAGAGTAAATAAAAACAGAGGGAATACTTACATGAGGTCTATAACATTCAAAATATACATGCATCGCATGAGCACATGAGCTTGGTCCTGTCGGTCAATCAGCGAGTGAGTGAAGAGAAGGAAATCACGCACAAAGATGGCTGGATAATGGATTGATTTCCTCATCCCAATTTATTAGTCTCCTTATATATTTTGAGTCAAACTTTAACCTTAAACTTCAGTAGCAAAAATAAGTTATACATCATAAAAAAATATCATTGAACATTTTTAAATATGAATTGAATAATATAACATGTATAATACAACGCATATTTTACTTGTCCCCGCAAAAAAACATATATTTTACTAGTCAAATTTATGATCAAATTTTATACTCACTCCATAACTTAATATAAGGCCTCTTGGTTTGGCGGAATTTGTAGGAATTCCATATGATAGGATTTCTATAGGAAAAATTTCTGTAACACTGTGTTTGGATGTCTGTATTGAGCACCCGAATTGGATTTGGTATTTTCTGACTGCCAATTCATCTGTTTGGATGCACACCGAAATAATAGACTGCAATGAGTTCAGATACAGAAGCGAATTCGCTCTCACGCACCGAGGCCTCCCGCAATACGGACCTCCACCGCTCCGATTTGGGTCGAATTCCTTACTCCTGCATAAGAAAACGATTGGGGTGACATCCCCACGAGACCTGCCTTCTTTTCCCCGCCTGAGACCATAGGGCTAGAGGAGCCGCGTCCATGGCAGCACACCGACGACGGCACCTAGAGAAGCTCATCTCGTCGGCTCTCCTCCTCCTCTTCATGGGTCAGTACCGGCATCCCTGCCGCCGCATCTCGTTTCCCTTCCTCCCATGACGCCTCATCTCCTCTGCCGCTCCATGTCCTCCTCCCATGGCCGCTCCTCATCATCCTCTACATCTGCTCCAGAATTCCTCCATGCCACCGGACCCCCTCCTCCTCGCTTGAGACTTGGCCTTCCTCCCTCTGCTGCACATCTTCAGTTAGCTAGTTTCAGATTTGTGCTTGTTGTAGTATATGTAACCTGCTTAGTATAAGTATGACCACATGCCAGCCATTTTTGAACTAAGATTGCCGAGATTTTGATTTCATGCATATAGAACAAAGCACTATGCAATTCCATAGTTTGCCATCCAAATATGATTTGGTATTGAAACCTCACTGAGATTTCATGAGCCAATTCAATGAGCATCGAAACAAGCAAATTTGTATTCATGTTCATTACAGTTTCATTGCTGAATTGAAATTGAAACATTTCAATACGGAGGCCTCCAACACATACATGCAAACACAACGTAAACGGATTCTTCCTATCCTTCACATTTCATATGAAAATAAACATTAGTCTAGACTTAATGAAAAGCATCATATGATGTGAATCAAAAGACATCTTCTTTTCTATTTCTACTCATAGGATTTGAGATACATGTCATGTTATTTCTGTGACTTTTCTATTCCTATGTTTTTTCTACCCTATGAAAAAAACGCCTAAGACTTTTTCAACACTTAAAAAAATGTCTTATATTTATAAAAAAGAATACAAAATACGAGGCGGTTAACAAACCCACACCGAAGAAGTGGTGCGGCAGCTTGTCATGGGGCAAACGAAGGGCAAATGCTACGCACGATGTCCATTCATCCCACGCACACATCCCTATGAACTCAGGCCCCTCGGATGTAGCGCACATCCCTATGAACTCTGGCCCCTTGGACGTAGCGCGCTCGCTATTGTTTACCCGGAGGCAAATTTGACAATTTTGACCTATGGACGAAAGCATTTCACAAAATGAATTGCTCTGGAAAAAAATTCACTCAGCTGACCGTTTTGAGTGGCGCCCGACACGAAGGCGCCGCACCCTACGATGCAGCGCCTAGCTCGCAGGCGTTGCACGTCTGTCCAGCCTGACATCCCCGTGGCCCGCACCAAGCAGTGCAGCGCCTCCTAGCTAGGCACCACACATGTAATGTGCAGCGCCTAGCCCATAGGCGTTGCACTGTCTGTTACTAGTTGGCTGGCTGGCCCCCCTCCCCCACTCCTCACACACACCCCCCCAACTCCCAAACCCATCCCTACCTGAGATCTGCCCCCTGTCCCCCTCTCTCCCCCTTTCAAATCCTTCTCAAAATCTTCCAAATTTGAAGATTTTGTCCGTGGATTTTGAACCCAATCCCTCCCTCATGGTAATCTCCTCCGATCCCCTTGTTTTGATCCAAGAAATGATAACAATTGCTCATTGGTTGCTAGTTTGGGGAAACCCTAGTTTTTTATGGATCTAGAGATTTGTATGGAGATATGAGATGTTTGTTTGCCAATTTACTATGATTAGGGTTGCCAATTTCCTATTTATACGTCTGGGAAGAACTATCCAGAGAGCAACAGAAGCTTTTCACCCAGTTTGAGGGCAAAATTTTCGCTAAGTGCTTGTGTGGCACCTAGCTTGGAGGCGCGGCACCATACAGTGCAACGCCTCAGAGCTAGGCGTTGCTCTGTACGGTGTGGCGCCTCCAGGCTAGGCGCCACATGAGCACTTAGTGAAAATTTTGCCCTCAAACTAGGTGAAAATCTTCTGTTGCCCCTGGATAGTTCTTCCCAGACGTGCAGCGCCTAGCTGCCAGGCGCCACATCATACAGTACAACGCCTCAAACCTAGGCGCTGCATCGTTCAGTGTGGCGCCTAGCCCTTCGGTGCCATGGCTCTGTTACCCGCAGAATTATAAGATGCAGTGTTGCATACATGTCAGGCACATTTTCAATAGTTATACATAAACTTGCATCACAGAAAAAACAGTAATGATCATCATTATGACATTTTCAACACCTCTTCAACTTCAACAAAGACAACATTACTAAGAGTTACCATCACTTCAAGTTCAACATTACTAAGAGATACAATCACTTCAAGTTCAACATTACTAAGAGTTACCATCACTTCAAGTTCAACAACATCAGAAAACGCCCACTAGGCGAGTTACATAACAAAAAGAGGACGACGACTAGTTCCTTCCGCTCTTATTGCCGCCTCTTCCCCTCCTGACGGATATCTTCTTCTTCCTAGCACAAGCAATCGGCTCTGGCTCCGGCTCTGGTTCCTCCACCTCATCCACATAGTCATCCAAAGCCACCATCCGCGAGGTGCCGACCATCCTCTTGCCTCTTTCGGTGAAGTCTTCGGGTGTGTATTTATTGATTCCCCTCCTAGGCTTTAACACCTATGCTAACCGAACTTGATAGGTCTCCAAGGTCATGTCATCATCAACCTATTACAAAAACAAACGATATGGAAAAGAACGTGCGTGAGGATAAAGTTAGCAATGTAACAATAATTGAATATATGCTATTGACATACCTCTTGGGTGACCACACCCACATCCTCATCCTCCAAAGGAGCCCCATGTCCAGAAGTGGGATCTGATGGTGTCGCCGACCTAGACCGCTGAGGTGATACATATTCGGGGCCATGACAACCGACAAGGTTCGATAACCGCCTTAACCTTTGGCCCTGACGCTGCAACATGTACAAGTGAATGAGCTATCGAACATAGCAAGACATGTTACATGGACAATTGAAGGAGATGTGAACCTTAATGAATGCTCGAAGTGCACCTTCCCCATCGCTTTTCCCAACCGGGGTTGTCTCCAGAATAGTCTCGCTCTCATCAGTAGCTTTTTTGATCTGGTACGCTATGAACAGAAACGACATTAATGTGTTAGGCAAGCAAAGTGAAGGAAATATGCCCTAGAGGCAATAATAAAGTTGTTATTTTATATTTCCTTATTCATGATAAAGGTCTATTATTCATGCTAGAATTGTATTGATCGGAAACTTAAATACATGTGTGAATACATAAACAAATATCGTGTCCCTAGTAAGCCTCTACTAGACTAGCTCGTTGATCAAAGATGGTTAAGGTTTCCTAACCATAGACATGTGTTTTCATTTGATAACGGGATCACATCATTAGGAGAATGATGTGATGGACAGGACCCATCCGTTAGCTTAGCATAATGATCGTTCAGTTTATTGCTATTGCTTTCTTCATGTCAAATACGTATTCCTTCGACTATGAGATTATGCAACTCCTGAATACCGGAGGAATGCCTTGTGTGCTATCAAACGTCACAACGTAACTGGGTGATCATAAAGATGCTCTACAGGTATCTCCGAAGGTGTTTGTTGAGTTGGCATAGATCAAAATTATGATTTGTCACTCCGAGTATCGGAGAGGTATCTCTGGGCCCTCTCGGTAATACACATCATAAGAAGCCTTGCAAGCAAATGACTAATGAGTTAGTTACGAGATGATGTATTATGGAACGCATAAAGAGACTTGCCGGTAACGAGATTGAACTAGGTATGAAGATACCGACGATCGAATCTCGGGCAAGTAACATACCAATGGACAAAGGGAATTATGTATGTTGTCATAATGGTTCGACCGATAAAAGATCTTCATAGAATATGTAGGAGCCAATATGGGCATCCAGGTTGCACTATTGGTTATTAACCGGAGAGGTGTCTCGGTCATGTCTACATAGTTCTCGAACCCGTAGGGTCCGCACCACTACTAGGGAAAACCTTATAGACAGAATATTACCAGTAGCGCGGTTTAAAAAAAGGCGCTACTGCTACTTAGCAGTAGCGCTCTACAACAAACAGCGCTACGGATATCCACATAGCAGTAGCGCGTTAGGAGGAAATAGCGCTACTACTACAATTGCCACGACCTTGCCGTCGGACTAGGTATAGCAGTAGCGCATGTTTCCTAAACGCGCTACTGCTATGTCGTTTAGCAGTAGCGCTTTATCTTAACGCGCGCTACTACTAAAGCCATCCTATCTTCTCCAACCGGCCGCCCCTCACTCTCCCCTGTCCACTCCACTCTCACTCTCCCCCGCACCCCCCATCGTCCACCGCCGGCGCCGTTCCCCGACCACCGTCGTCGCCCGCCGGCGCCGACGCTCCTGCTCCTCCTCCACTGAGGTAGTTCCTCCATCCCTCCTCCTTCCACCTCCCTCCCCTCCTCGTCCCTCTCCTGATCCCTCCCTCCCTACCGTGCCCTCCTCCCTCCTCGTCCGGCCGCCCCCTCCTCCCTCCTCCTCCGGCCAAGCCCTCCGCCGGCAGCCCTCCTCCCACCGCCCTCCTCCTCTCTCCTCCCTCCTCCTACCCCCTCCTCTCTCCCCACTCCTCCTCCTCCCCCCTCCCACCCCATCCTCCCTCCATCTCTCCTAAATGCTAAACTATTTTTACTGTTCTTGTATAATGTAGTTTTTTACTGTTTTTTAGTAAGTGTTTAATAGAAATAGTTTATTTAGGAAGTGGTTAATAGAACTAGTTTATTTATAGTAAGTGCTTAATAGAACTAGTTTATTTATAGTAAGTGCTTAATAGACTAGTCAATACGTTTTTTGAATATAAAATAGTTTTAGTAATAGAAAATTTTAGTAATATAATTTTTTAGGTATAGAAAATTTTCAATTATAGAAATCTGTTGGAATGCTATATGAGAAATTTTTAGGTATCAAATTTAGTAATAAAAATTTTTAGTGAGAAAATTTAGGTAAAGAAATTTTTTGTAATTTTGTTTTTCAATATAGAAATGTATTGGAAAATTTAATTATTTTTATGTCATTATCACATTGTCATCAAAGAATGCTATATGAGATTTGATGATCTAAAATTTTACTCGGTGGAATATGCAGGCTTTATAGAGTCGCGTCTCCTTGGAGAGATCGTCATCTGAGCTACCTCTACTTTCTCTACACCCGAGTCGGTGAGCTAAAAGTCCACCTCCTCCTTCTCTACTCCTCGGTGTTGAATAGAGTAGAACTAGGGTATTTAGTTATGCTTCTTAACCAAATGAAATGTTCGGTTTATAAGATATATTGAAATGTTTTTGTCCATATTGAACCATTGAAATGCAATGAGCACCAGTTTAAGCATCGTTGTATGTGTATGGACATCTTTGTATCGCAGGGAAAATCCAAGTAACCTATGTTTTGCCGGAGTGTTGATTCATTTCTGTTCCGGCAAATTTCAGGCGCTCGATATGTCCTATTTTAGCAAAGGTCATGCCGGATATTTCCGTGAATTTAAGCATGACTTGTGCTATAATATGTAGGAAATATCGAGTGCCCCGGATTTGCTAGAAAGAGAATTAAACGACATTTTGAGTTGACTTTAAGTCTGTCGGGGCTCCATACATGGCAGTCAAAAAATCAGTGAGGGAGAGTCTCCACCATATATGAGAGAAAAAGAATGCTGATAGTCATCGTGGGGGTCGCTTCTCCTTCTTCTCTTTGTGCTAGACCTTTGTTTTGCACTAGGGGAAGAAGGAGTAGCGACCATCATCGACGGTCGAAAAATCGGTGAGGGAGTGTCCACCATATATGAGAGAAGAAGAATGCCGACTGTTGTCGTGGTGGTCGCTTCTCCTTCTTTTCCTTGTGCTAGATATTTGTAATGCACTAGGGAAAGGAGTAGTAGCGACCATCACCGACGGTCGCAATATCAGAGAGGGAGTGCCCACCATATACGTGAGATAAGAGTTTAGGAAGGAAGACTCGACAGACCTAAAGTCAACCCGTTGCATATTGAGTAATAGTGATATGTGTGTTGAGTTTCCTGGTAGTTGCCTTCGATCGATTTTCTATTAATGTTTCAACTATGAACATAGGAAATGTCTGACGACGAAAGGGAATTCGTTATGTGCGAATACTGCGAAGACGAGCGCGGCCTGTGCGAAGGCCTCACCTAGTTGGTGGTAGGCGCTTCAGCATCATGCTGGATGAGAACTTCGAAGTGGATACAGTAAGTCACAACGACAAGTCTTTTTTCGTAATTAAGCATGACTTCTGCTTCTTTTGCTTCAACTTATAATTTCAATTTTTTACAATTCTACTAGCATATCCCCTACCATGCAAGAATTTATGTCTTGGATAAGATTGGTTTCAGTACTATGGAAAGTATGGAGGTAAAGAGAGTTCACTTGAGGACTGAGCATGGTTATACTTTGCCGTAAAATTATACAATGCAGACACGTACTCCTATTTTGAATGCAAAAATTGGAGAGCACTATGCAAGGCTTATGCATTTGAGCCTAATATGCTTATCACCTTTGATATTCGTCCGGAAGATGAAATTTAAGGTAATATCGACATCTGGGTCGATGTGTAGACGCCTCCAGTTCTACCATTATGTGAGTTTCTCAACCATATTTATTAAGTAATTTATATTTTTTATTTAAAAATAGTTGACAACTAATTTCTATTGACAGCTTATTTCCATTCAAGCAAACATGTCTGGCGCTTGGTAGACAGCACCTACTACTGTCCCGGGGTTGAACTAAACAGCGAGGAGATAAGTCATTATGTTTCATGGCTTGAGGATCTTGATATTGTCAAGACAGGTTATTTTCCTGGACTTTGAAATATTAGTACTCAATACGTGCGACCACTAGTGTGCGTATTGAACTACGGTCACATCTATTTAGGAAAGATGGTAAGATTTTTACTATTTGTACTCAGTGCATCTTTTGCATACATTATTTTTTAAGCTAAACTTCATTGCTAAGTATGTTACTACGATGTTCTTCAACAGGGACTCCCGATGAATGTTGTGCCTTGTTGGATTGAGCCTAAAGGTTGCATGACAATGGTTAGCTTACGGCCAAGATATCCTGCATTGCACATGAGTGCATTCATGATTTCTCAAAGCGAGCAAGTCTTAATAGTCAAAGACTGGAGCAAAATTGTGAAGGATCACAGCAGAGAAGTACTAGGGGGCAGCAATCAGAAGCGCAGCCCACAATTAGGAGACAGGTTCATCTGCATTCTCCAATATGATGAAGCAGGAGTGCTACTCATGTTTTATGCTATTTTACCTGAGAGAGAGCAGCAGGAGTGATTAGCTAGCTAGAATGAGTTTGAAGATGATGATGTGCTACACTATGACTATGATGATTAAATAGCTAGTGTTGGTGGTAATGACTATTATGATTATTATTAGCTAGTGTTGGCGGTGATTAGATAGCCACACTATGACTATGATGATTAAATAGTGTTGGTGGTAATGACTATGATGATTATTAGCTAGTGTTGTTGGTGATGATATGATGCAAGAGTTTTTATATTAATATGATGATGATATTGATCATGATTATCATGATAATTTTTTATTATGATCATGATTAGTTATTATATCATTGGTGGAAGGAACGTGGATTAGATTCATGTGGATGGATCAAAAGTGACCAAAAGTTGAATTAGTAGGATCGTCGTCCTAATTCAACTTTTGATTCATCCAAATGAATCTAATCCATGTTTCTTCCTCACAATGATATATTAATTCATCATGGACATAATGATATAACAACCTCTTAATTGGTACTGTATCAAAATTTGTATAACGGCGTATAAATACACTAAAAAAAATGAAAAACAGAATACTAGTAGCGCTGGACAGGAAGCACGCTACTACAAGTAGATTAGCAGTAGCGCTGGAAACAACACACACTACGGCTATATGTCTTAGCAGTAGCATGTGTTACACGCGCTACTGCTAAGGAATAGCTATAGCGCCTTACTAGTAGCGCGGGGCACCGCGCTACTAGTAGGCATTAAACCCGCGCTACTACTAGGCTTTTCCCTAGTAGTGCACGCTTAATGTTCATTGACGATATAGTGTTATATGAGTTATATGATTTGGTGACCTAATGTTGTTCGGAGTCCCAGATAAGATTACAGACATGACGAGGAGTGTCAAAATGGTCGAGAGGTAAAGATTGATATATAGGAAGATGGTATTCGGACACCGAAATAGTTTCAGAGTGCACCGGGTACTCATCGGGTCACCGGGAGGGGTTCCGGGCACCCTCGGAAAATGTATGGGCATTATGGGCTAAAGGGGGAGGACAGACCAGCCCACAAGGGGGCTGGTGTGCCCCTTCCCTTGGCTGGCCAGCCCTAGGGGAAGGAAAGGGGAGGGGTGGCCCCTCCTGCCTTTCCCTCCTCAGGAGAGAAAGGAAAGGGGGGCACCTCCTCCTTCCTTCCTCCCGCAATCCAAATATGGAAGGGGGCACCACTTTGGGGAAGACCCCAAGTAGGATTCGGCCTACTTGGGGGCGCCTCCTGGCTGCTCCCTCCACTCCCACCTATATATATGTGGGAGGGGGCGGTTAGCACAGAACACAACATTGTCTTAGCTGTGTGCGGTGCCCCCCTCCACCGTTTACAACCCCGGTCATATTTTCGTAGTGCTTAGGCGAAGCCCTGCGGAGATAGCTTCACCATCATCATCACCATGCCGTCGTGCTGCCGGAACTCATCCACTACTTCGCCATCTTGCTGGATCAAGAAGGTGGAGGATGTCACCGAGCTGAACGTGTGCTGAACGCGGAGGTGCCGTACGTTCGGTACTTGATCGGTTGAAGCGCGAAGAAGTTCGACTACATCAACCGTGTTACTAAACGCTTCCGCTTAGGGTCTACGAGGGTATGTAGACACACTCTCCCCCTCTCATTGCTATGCATCTCCATGGATAGATCTTGCGTGTGCGCATAATTTTTTTTGTTTTCCATGCAACGTTTCCCAACAGTGGCATCAGAGCTAGGTCTATGCGTAGATGATGTGCACGAGTAGAACACAAAGAGTTGTGGGCGGTGATAGTCATACTGCTTACCACCAACGTCTTATTTTGATTCGGCGGTATTGTGGGATGAAGCGGACTGGACCAACCTTACATGTCCACGTACATGAGACCGGTTCCACCGACAGACATGCAACTTGTTTTGCATAAAGGTGGCTGGCGGGTGTGTGTTTCTCCTACTTTAGTTGAATCGAATTTGACTACGGCCGGTCCTTGAAGAAGGTTAAAACAGCAAACTTGATAAATCACCGTTGTGGTTTTTGCCGTAGGTAAGAGCGGTTCTTGCTAGAAGCCCATAGCAGCCACGTAAAACTTGCAACAACAAAGTAGAGGACGTCTAACTTGTTTTTGCAGGGCATGTTGTGATGTGATATGGTCAAGACGTGATGTGACATACGTTGTTGTATCAGATGATCATGTTTTTAATATCGACAACCGACAGGAGCCTTTGGGTTATCTCTTGATTATTGTATGAAATGCAAACGCCATGTAATTGCTTTACTTTATCGCTATGCGTTAGCAATAGTTGTAGAAGCAATAGTTGGCGAGACGACCCCTACGCAACAATGGAGATCAAGGTGTCGAGCCGGTGACGATGGAGATCATGACGATGGTTTGCAGATGGAGATCAAAAGCACAAGATGATGATGGCCATATCATGTCACATATTTTGATTACATATGATGTTTATCCTTTATGCATCTTATTTTTCTTAGAACGACGGTAGCATTATAAGATGATCCCTTCACTAAATTTCAAGATAAAAGTGTTCTCCCCGAGTATGACCGTTGCTAAAGTTCGTCGTTTCGAAGCACCTCATGATGATCGGGTGTGATAGACTCTACATTCACATACAATGGGTGTAAGTTGGGTTTACACAAGCAGAATACTTGGGTTAAACTTGACGAGCCTAGCATGTACGGACATGGTCTCGAAACACTGGAGACCGAAAGGTCGAACGTGAGTCATATAGTAGATATGATCGACATAGAGATGTTCACCTTGATGACTACCCCATCTCACGTGATGATCAAACATGGGTTAGTTGATTTGGATCATGTATCACTTAGATAACTTGAGGGATGTTTATTTAAGTGGGAGTTCATTAGTAATTTGATTAATTGAACTTAATTTATCATGAACTTAGTCTTAATAGTTTTGCATATCTATGTTGTAGATCAATAACTCGCGATATAGCTCCCCTAATTTTTGATATGTTCCTAGAGAAAAATAAGTTGAAAGATGATAGTAGCAATGATGCAGACTGGGTCCGTGATCTAAGGATTATCCTCATTGCTGCACAGAAGAATTATGTCCTTGATGCACCGCTAGGTGATACGTCTCCAACGTATCTATAATTTTTTATTGTTCCATGCTGTTATATTCTCATTCTTGGATGTTTTACAATCATTTTATAGCAACTTTATATCATTTTTTGGGACTAACCTATTGACATAGTGCCCAGTGCCAGTTGCTATTTTTTGCTTGTTTTTTACTTCGCAGGAAATCAATACCAAACGGAGTCCAAACGCAGCGAAACTTTTTGGTGATTTTTTCTAGACCAAAAGACACAAGTTGGGCCAAGAAAGTACCTGAGGGGGGCTCTGAGGGGAGCACAACCCACCAGGGCGCGCCTGGGGGCCCAGGCGCGCCCAGGTGGGTTGTGTCCACCTCGGCCACCTCCCGCACCGCCTCTTTGCTCTATAAATACCCCAATATTCCAGAAACCCTAGGGGAGTCGACGAAAATCAATTCCAGCCACCGCAAGTTCCAGAAACCACAGATCCAATCTAGACACCATCACGCAGGGGTTCATCATCCTCATTGGTGCCTCTTCGATGATGCATGAGTATTTCATTGTAGGCCTACGGGTCCGTAGTTAGTAGCTAGATGGCTTCCTCTCTCTCTTTTGATTCTCAATACAATGGCCTCTTGGAGATCTATTTGATGTAACTCTTTTTGCGGTGTGTTTGTTGGGATCCGATGAACTTTGAGTATATGATCAGATCTATGTTTTTATCCATGAAAGTTATTTGAGTCTTTTGATCTCTTATATGCATGATTGCTTATAGCCTCGTATTTCTTCTTAGAATCTTTGGATTAGTTAGGCCAACTAGATCGATTTTTCTTGCCATGGGAAGAGGTGCTTTGTGATGGGTTCGATCTTACGGTGCATGATCCCAGTGACAGAAGGGGAACCGACACGTATGTATCGTTGCTATTAAGGATAACAAGATAGGGTCTATTTCTACATAAATAGATCTTGTCTACATCATGTCATCGTTCTTATTGCATTACTCCGTTTCTCCATGAACTTAATACACTAGATGCATGCTAGATAGCGGTCGATGTGTGGAGTAATAGTAGTAGATGCAGGCAGGAGTCGGTCTACTAATGTTGGACGTGATGCCTATATAATGATCATTGCGTGGATATCGTTATAATTATTTGAAGTTCTATCAATTGCCCAATAGTAATTTGTTTACCCACCATATGCTATTTATCTCGAGAGAAGTCACTAGTGAAATCTACGGCCCCCGGGTCTATTTGCTCATCATATATTTTCAGATCTAGTTTGCTATTTGCCTTTTTATTTATTTGCCACTTTTATTTTCAGATCTATATTTCTAAAAACCCAAAAATATTTTGCTTCACTTTATTTTATTCGCGATCTATTTATCCAATCTACTATAATTTATCTCCCGTCCGTTTGCCAATTTCTGGCGCCGTTACCCAAAAGGGATTGACAACCCCTTTAACACGTCGGGTTGCAAGTATTTGTTCTTTGTGTGCAGGTGCTGTTTACGTAGTGTTTCTTGGTTCTCCTACTGGTTCGATAACCTTGGTCTCATCACTGAGGGAAATGCCTACCGTTGCTGTGCTGCATCATCCCTTCCTCTTTGGGGAAATACAGACGTAGTTCAAGCAAACATCAAAAGAAATTTCTGGCGCCATTGCCGGGGAGACATCATCAACATCTACCAGGTTCCTAATCACAAATCAAATCTCCTTGCAATTTACATTATTTGCCATTTGCCTCTCGTTTTCCTCTCCCCCACTTCACAAAAATTTGCCGTTTTATTCGCCCTCTTTCTCATTCGCCGTTTTCTCGCCAGATCTGTTTTTGAGTGCAAATTTTGTTTGCGTAGTCATGATGCCTCAAAGAAAATATTATGATGTTCCTTACCCCAATATTTTGCTTGAAATTGAGAAAAGTACTAAGGAATATATGACTACACAATTTGAGCACAATAAATATTTTACTGAAGAACTTAAGGAACACTCTGTTGTGTTGGATGCTATAACAGAACAACTTGATGATATTAGTAGAGAAGTTTGTAATCTTCAATCTAAGTATGCTTTTGCTGAAAGTTTGCTAGGGAAAATATCCGATGCACAAGCTACCCTAGTAAATCAAATGGCCGCTAAACCAATCTCGTTAGAAGATAAAAATGAAGATCTTAAAGTGATTGGTGTTTCTTCTATTAATTCCTTATTTAGTAAAATTAAAATTGATGAAAAAGGGACTGAAGAAGAGTCAACTTTAGCTAGAAGGTGTCCCGATAATTTGGAGGGTGAAAATCTTGTTGAGAAAATTGATAAAAGTGGGTTTGGAGAGGCCAATACTTTAACTAGTGATGTGCCCACTCTTTTGGATTACAAAGACTTTAATTATGATAATTGCTCTTTGATTGATTGTATTTCTTTGTTGCAATCCATGATAATTTCACCCCATGCCTATGAACAAAATAAAGCTTTTACTAAACATATTGTTGATGCTATGATGAAAGCTTTGGAAGAAAAGTTGGAATCAGAGATTTCAAGTCCTAGAAAATTACATGATGAATGGGAAGCTACTATCAAAGTCAAGATTAAAAATTATGAGTGTTTTGCTTTATGTGATTTGGGTGCTAGTGTTTCTACAATTCCGAAATCTTTTTGTGATGTGCTTGGTCTTACCGATATTGAAGAATGTTCTTTAAATTTGCACTTGGCGGATTCTACTATTACAAAGCCTATGGGAAGAATTAATGATGTTCTTATTCTTGCAAATAGGAATTATGTGCCCATAGATTTTATTGTTCTTGATATTGATTGCTATCCGTCTTGTCCAATTATTCTTGGTAGACCATTTTTGCGCACTATAGGTGCCGTGATTGATATGAAAGAAGGGAACATCAAATTCCAGTTCCCTCTGGGAAAGGGTATGGAACACTTCCCTACAACAAGAATTAAGCCACCATATGAATCAATCATGAGGGCATCTTATGGATCTAGAAACAAAGATGACAATACTTAGATCTTTGCATTATGCCTAGATAAGGGCGTAAAACGATAGCGCTTGTTGGGAGGCAACCCAATGAATAAAATTTATTTTTGTCTTTTTATTTCTGTTCTTGAGTGTTTGCACAATTATTCTACTGTTATGATTGTGTTTTTTGTGTTTCAATTAGTGTTTGTGCCAAGTGAAGCCTTTAGGATAGCTTTGGTGGTAGTTGATTTGATCTTGTTGGAAAACAGAAACTTTTGCGACCAGTAAAACTATTTTGAAAATTCACAGAAGGGACGAAAAATTCTGAAGTTTTTACACAAGATTTATATACAAATTTCCTCTGTTGTCCTACTGTTTCAGAATTTTTGGAGTTACAGAAGTATGAGAACAATTCGTATCTTTGCAGACTGTTCTGTTTTTGACAGATTCTGTTTTCTTTGAATTGTGTGCTTATTTTGATGAATCTGTGGTTTGTATTGGAGGGTATGAGCCATGGTAAAGTTAGAATATAGTAGATATAATGCAAGAACAAAATTTGAATGGGTTTTCTACAGTACTTAAAGTAAAGATTAGTTTTCTTATACTAACGGATCTCACGAAGGTTTTATTGAGTTTTGTGTGATTGAAGTTTTCAAGTTTTGGGTGAGATTACGATGGATGAAGGAATAAGGAGTAAGAAGAGCCTAAGCTTGGGGATGCCCCATGGCACCCCAAGCCATTATCCAAAGATAAGCAAGCAACTAAGCTTGGGGATGCCCAAGTGGCATCCCCTCTTTCTTCTAACGACCATCGGTATTTTACTTGGAGCTATATTTTTATTCGTCACATATCATGAGTTTTGCTTGGAGCATCTTGTATGATATGAGTCTTTGCTTGTTTTTCTTTTTATTTTTAGTCATGAATCCTTGCTGGACACACCTATTTGAGAGAGCCAAAATTATGCTATGACTTGTTAGAATTGCTCTCTATGCTTCACTTAAATCTCTATGAGCTTTGGAATTGCTCTAGTGCTTCACTTATATCTTTTTGAGCATGGTGTGCTTTAGTATTTTTGAAGAAATGCTCTCATGCTTCACTTAGATTTACAAGTCATCAACCCATGCATTCACACGGGCTAGTTTAATAACCTACAATGGGATGAAGTTCTGAGACTACCTTCCATTTACTAGGAGTAAGGAAATCGAGAATACCCAATTTGTGCTGGAAGAGATATTCAAGTCTTATCATAGTTCAAATTTAATACTTTAGATAATATAATATCAAATGACACATATACTCAATTATACTTTAAAAAATTAAATGATTTAATCTCCTCTAATTTTGGTATATAATTCCTTCAACACATTGAATTTTTCTTAATTGTTCATTCACTTGACACCTATTCCTACCAGTCTCTAGAGTAATTAAGAAGTTTACTTCAGACATAAGATGTAAGAGCCTCACATAATCAACAACAAAAACAATTAGACCTTTATAAAAAATGAGCAATAAATACACACATCAGAGACCATTTGTTATTGCATTTTCTCTTGTCCTATAACTTTCTCATAAAAGAAAAAGCCTAGTCTCCAACTGATATAATCATGGATAGAAAAAATAGTCATTGGGTTGAGGTTCTGTAGATGTTTTGATGGTTGCTCTTTTCTGCATGTCCTTTGCTTCCATCATATAATAATGTATTGATCTAAACATATTCACTTTTATTATATCAGTCATTTCCTAAAAGTAAAAATACTAATATGTTAACATATAGGGGCTGTTTGCTTGACAGCTGATGCTCGCCTTACCAAAATATGGGTTGACCACCAGCGTGGGTTTCTTTTGGTTGGCAGCCAAATTTTCTGCCTACACCAAAATTTTGGTCACTTGTTCGTTTTCTGCGCCAATGGTAGGGAAGATCCGTGGTGGCGAATTTTATCGCCACTTTTTTCGGTCACCCGTGATTTGGCGTGGCTGGCCTGGGCACCATCCAAACACGGACAAAAATAAACTGTTTGGGTCTTTCTTTTGAATTCACATGAACTTTGACTAATATGGTGTATACAAAACCTTATTGGAACAATTTGGTATATAATGAAACAAAAACAAATCAAGAATGCATATTGTCTTTAGCAAAATGCTGACACAATATTTACCAAAATTTGTATTTATCAAACCCAACAATCTGACCCATATACCTCATATCCATTATCTACCAACGCTAAATAGGTGGTTCCTACAAACTAACATGCATATGATTCCTAACGTGGTAGTTTGCCGAGTTCTCATTTTTCGAAGCTCGACAATGTCTATTTAAATGTTTGTTGAGTGCCCGATAATAACAACTTGGCAAAGTTGATGGTTGTTGACGTCCGTCTAGCCGAGTGATGATTGCCGAGAACAGAACTCGACAAACACAATGTCAAATTGTTTCTAGGACTTCCGAGTATGCTCGAAACTCAATTCGGCGATTCCGGTAGTGACATGGCATTAACGAAAAAACTTACCACGATGACGTCCAAAAAAATGAACAGTGTAAAAATAAGTAAATATCTTTCTTGAATGTAGATTATTCTTACGTACATATTTAGTTTTCTTGCTTGTATGTAAGATTGACCTTTATAAGTTGGTACCCTGGAATTAGGTTTCATCCGGTTGGTGTAAGCTTTATTCATATGTTTACATAGGTTTGGGCTACCGTGCAATAATCTGATAATGCTGCAAAATCTCGAACAAAACATGTTTAACATATCCGTCCTCTCACTAAACCAAACATGCATTCATCATATTTTTTACAAAGATTAACTTACAAAAGTTATAGTTCATGGACTGATGTCATGTCCAATTGTTACTCATAAACAATGCGAATTGAGTACCCTAACAATTAGAAAAACAATTCGAGGGAAGATAGGCAACTCTAACCTCTGATGCAATAGGCAATATAATGTCCGGACAGACCTGGTGAGACATATGATTCTTGCATGGGCCTTTTTTGCAAGGTGCGATTTTCATAGTTCCGCTCTAATTCACTCTTCGGCATTTAGAAAAGGTCAATTAGAATATCGCGATATAGTGGCTTTTATCAATAAGGTCAAAAAACTCTATGTACATGCAAAGTCTATTAAATGGAACACGAACATTTTCTGTCTTGCATATAATAAGTTGTGCCCAACAACTATGCCACCCTGGGAAACAATTCATTGGTCATCCTTCAGAGAAATTATAGAAAACATAGAGAATATACCTGATTTAAATAGAATCCCTGGAGGAAATAAAATCAGTTGCATATTATGCTTGGAACCTGGAAAAAAAAGTCGAATCGGATGAAATTCTTATAATACCATGAAATCAGGCCCAACATTGAACACGATAACAAAATGCACATGTAAGATATGATATCAAAAGCATAGTCCAAGTATAAGAGGTCACAAAAACAAACTGGATTAAAAGATACTTTTTTGCTCTTACCATGGGCATCGGTTGTTCCTCGATGGACAACTTTATGGGCTGGATTTAATAAATGTGGATTCACAGGTCTGTACAATCAAGGGAGACACCGATCTTATCAATTGAATTGGATATTTTACGCTGCGAGTCAACGATGAGGAACACGCGAGAGGATCAAATGGATATTGGGGGTCTAAAATATGGAAAACTGAGACGAAAAAGAGAGCTGATATGTGCGATAAAAATATTAAACTTGTTTACTTGAACGAATGTCGATTCTTCAAATAGACAAATATCCTAGAGAGGTGCATGCTAAAATGTCATTGTAATTAAATACAGTAAGAAAAATATTATACTACCTCGGATCAAAGCCAGACCATTTGCTTAATGGTGTTCTTATCGCCTCGTCCTCGGCCGCGATGGGGCCGCGACCAGGAAGAGCTTCCGTTATGCACCCTTGATGGATAGGCTAGACAGTGCTAGTGTTGACACACTGCATGGAGAGAGAACACATTGTATTTACCAAATGGAAAGGCTGGGCAGGGCGATGTTTAAAATATTACCCAGTGCATAGTTGAAGGTCCTGCATTGCACTTCGTCGCCCAATTTTATATAGCTTGTGGAGGCAGCCAATTATATAATCAGCTGATGATGTTCATCATGTACATGCAAATCTCGCTTCTCCTATTTGCACCTGGATCTATCTTGCTGCATTTTCTCCCTCACCTGCAACACACGGAGAGAGGAGAGGCTGATGCCTGATGGCACCGGGAGGAAGAGACTAAGGCCTACCCACCATGATCTGATCTAGTGCAAATAGATTTAGTCGTGAGATGTGATTCGCTGCTGGATCTAACACACCGCCGATGGAAGGGAAGAGATGTTACTTGAACATGCCTATGCCCTGCTGCCTAACATTGGCACCAGGTCGCCATGAAAGAGGCGATGAAGGCCTAGGCCAAGAACTCTCTATCAGGGGTTAACTGGAGGAGATTTCTTGAGATGACGATCTTGGAGGAAGGGTAGGGAAATTACATGACGACTCTGATTTAGTTTTGGACGAGGACGATCTGGTTACCTTTTTACGGCCAGAGTATAATGGAAATAATTTATGGTTATAGATTTGTTTCTATGATTAATTGTGGCTTAATTAACATGGAGACTTGAGAATGTTTGTTACGTGCAGGCTGGGTCACGTTGGCAGCTTTTTCCACCGCAAAGAAATTTTGGAAGAGGCCGATCTGTTTTCTATAGCTTTTTGCCTAGGCCTAATTAACATGGACACTTCAAAATACGTGTTACGTGTAGGTTGGGTCAGGTTGGCTCTTTTTTCCACCGCAATAGTAACATAAATTGAACGATTAAGAAAAAATTTGGCTTGGGATTTTATAATTAGATCTACACCACAATAATTCGGTCCCACCAGATGGACGGCTCGTAAAATCTAATTAACGTGGGAATTTTTAGGGAGTCCTTAATTAGTATAGGTTTAGATCTACACCGCAATAATTCGGTCCCACCAGATGGACGGCTCGTAAAATCTAATTAACGTGGGAATTTTTAGGGAGTCCTTAATTAGTATAGGTATAGATAGATAGATAGATTTGAGAGTTAGTAATTTTTTTCGAAATTCTCTCTTGCTTCACTTAAATTATTTTGAGAGAAGAAAATTTTATGCTCATGTTCTTCACTTAGATTTGTTTGAGCTATCAAAAGCAACATATAAAATTAGTCCCAAAGTGATAGATATCCAAGAGGGATATAATAAAAACTTTCATGAAGATCATTGGACAAAATAAACTTGATTCCTTGTAATAGTTTTGCGATATGTTGATATAATATGTGAGTCATGTTGATGAGTAATTATGGCTTAGTAAGAATATTGGTGTTAAGGTTTGTGATTCCCTATGCAAGCACGAAAGTCAATAGTTATGCAATGAAATTACATCCTATTTGTGGTGCATTATTCGGTGTTAGTTATGCTTAATGCTTGCTTATGAGATTTTTCGTTTCTTGGTTGGATGCTTCTCAATCTTTTGCTAGCCATCATTTGTACTAAGTATGATCACTACTTGAGCATCCAAAATCCTTAAACCAGTTTTGCCATATGAGTCCACTATACCTACCTATATGCGGTATTTCCGTGCCGTTCTAAGCAAATTTGTATGTGCCATCTCTAATTTCAAAATAAATTTCTCTTTTGTGTGCTCGTACCGCTCATGAAACGGTAGGGGGTGGCTGATATATTTCCATGCTAGATGTGTTATTCTCAAGATGAGTGTTTATTCACTTGTCATTGCACGAGAGTACGACAAAGGTATTTGGGATGCCCAGTCCCGAAATCAGAAATGAATTTACTTTATGTTGTCAAATAATAAATTCCTTGGAAAGTGTTGGTATGGAGGGCACCCGTGGATACGGCTAGCCATGGAAAGTGAAAGTATGGTGGAAAAAGGAATAAACTTTATTTTCTGTTTGGCAACCGCCTATGATATATCTAGCATGGAAAGTATTGGGAACTACTCGATCATTTTTGTTGACAGGAAAAGCATGCCAACCAAAATGTTTTATCTCTATTTTTTTCGCTTTGAGCTCTGGCACCTCTACAAATCCCTACTTCCCTCTGCGAAGGGCCTTTCTTTTACTTTATTTAATTTTTATTTTGAGTCTCCATCTTCTCTTATAAAGCAACAACTAAGGGGCACTATGATCGTACTTGAGCATTGGGTGTAGCTAATATGCGAGTGTGTTTCATGAATGGATCAATGATTGAGCATAATGGGCTAGGGATAACTTGCTTTAGTGTTGATATTTTGAAAGACATGGTTGCTTATTGATATGCTTGAGTATTGAAATCTTCATGTCAAAACTAGACTATTGCTTTGAATCATATAAAAGTCCAAATGTCCATGCTACAAAGAAAAGAATATGTGATGAACATGTTAGGCAACATTCCACATCAAAAATTCTGTTTTTATCATTTACCTACTCGAGGACGAGCAGGAATTAAGCTTGGGGATGCTGATACGTCTCCAACGTATCTATAATTTTTGATTGTTCCATGCTGTTATATTATCATTCTTGGATGTTTTACAATCATTTTATAGCAACTTTATATCATTTTTTGGGACTAACCTATTGACATAGTGCCAGTGCCAGTTACTGTTTTTTGCTTGTTTTTTACTTCGCAGGAAATCAATACCAAACGGCGTCCAAACGCAGCAAAACTTTTTGGTGATTTTTTCTGGACCGGAAGACACAAGTTGGGCCAAGAAAGTACCTGAGGGGGGCTCTGAGGGGAGCACAACCCACCAGGGCGCGCTTGGGGGCCCAGGCGCGCCCAGGTGGGTTGTGCCCACCTCGGCCACCTCCTGCACCGCCTCTTTGCTGTATAAATACCCCAATATTCTAGAAACCCTAGGGGAGTCAACGAAAATCAATTCCAGCCACCGCAAGTTCCAGAAACCACAGATCCAATCTAGACACCATCACGGAGGGGTTCATCATCCTCATATAGGTGCCTCTCGGATGATGCGTGAGTAGTTCATTGTAGGCCTACGGGTCCGTAGTTAGTAGCTAGATGGCTTCCTCTCTCTCTTTTGATTCTCAATACAATGGTCTTTTGGAGATCTATTTGATGTAACTCTTTTTGCGGTGTGTTTGTTGGGATCCGATGAACTTTGAGTTTATGATCAGATCTATATTTTTATCCATGAAAGTTATTTGAGTCTTTTGATCTCTTATATGCATGATTGCTTATAGCCTCGTATTTCTTCTTTGAATCTTTGGTTTAGTTAGGCCAACTAGATCGATTTTTCTTGCCATGGGAAGATGTGCTTTGTGATGGGTTCGATCTTACGGTGCTTGATCCCAGTGACAGAAGGGGAACCGACACGTATGTATCATTGCTATTAAGGATAAGAGGATGGGGTCTATTTCTCCATAAATAGATCTTGTCTACACCATGTCATCGTTCTTATTGCATTACTCTGTTTCTCCATGAACTTAATACACTAGATGCATGCTGGATAGTGGTCAATGTGTGGAGTAATAGTAGTAGATGCAGGCAGGAGTCGGTCTACTAATCTTGGACGTGATGCCTATATAATGATCATTGCCTAGATATCGTCATAATTATTTGAAGTTCTATCAATTACCCAACAGTAATTTGTTTACCCACCGTATGCTATTTTTCTCGAGAGAAGCCACTAGTGAAATCTATGGCCCCCGGGTCTATTTTCTCATCATATATTTTTAGATCTATTTTGCTATTTGCCTTTTTATTTATTTGCCACTTTTATTTTCAGATCTATATTTCTAAAAACCCAAAAATATTTTGCTTCACTTTATTTTATTCGCGATCTATTTATCCAATCTACTACAATTTATCTCCCGTCCATTTGCCAATTTCTGGCGCCGTTACCCAAAAGGGATTGACAACCCCTTTAACACGTCGGGTTGCAACTATTTGTTATTTGTGTGCAGGTGCTGTTTATGTAGTGTTGCTTGGTTCTCCTACTAGTTCGATAACCTTGGTCTCATCACTGAGGGAAATAACTACCGTTGTTGTGCTACATCATCCCTTCCTCTTTGGGAAAATACCGATGTAGTTCAAGAAAACATCACTAGTTGACAGACCTATTGCAGGAGCAGATGCAGACGTTATGAATGTTTGGGAAGCTCGATATGATGACTACTTAATAGTTTAGTGCGCCATGCTTTATGGCTTAGAACCAGAACTTCAAAAACGTTTTGAACGCCACGGATCATATGAGATGTTCCAAGAGCTGAAATTGGTATTTCAGACTCATGCCCATGTCGAGAGGTATGAGACCTCTAACAAGTACTTTGCCTACAAGATGGAGGAGAATAGCTCAGCCAGTGAGCATGTGCTCAGAATGTCTAGGTACTACAATCGCTTGAATCAAGTGGGAGTTAATCTTCCAGATGAGATAGTGATTGACAGAGTTCTCTAGTCACTATCACCAAGCTACTAGAACTTCGTGATGAACTATAATATGCAAGGGATGAGGAAAAGATTCCCGAGCTCTTCGCGATACTGAAATTGGCGAAGGTAGAAACCAAGAAAGAGCATCAAGTGTTGATGGTTAACAAGACCACTAGTTTCAAGAAAAAGGGCAAGGGAAAGAAAGGGAAATTCAATAAGAATGGAAGCACACAGAATTCTCAAGAAAGAAAGGGAAATTCAAGAAGCCCAAAGCTGGACCTAAAGCCTAAAACTAAGTGCTTCTAATGCAAAGGGAATGGTCACTAGAAGCGGAACTGCCCCAAATACTGGCGGATAAGAAGGATGGCAAAGTGAACACAGGTATATTTGATATACATGTTATTAATGTGTACCTTACTAGTATTCGTAGTAGCCCCTGGGTATTTGATACTGGTTCAGTTGCTAAGATTAGTAACTCAAAATGGGAGTTGCAGAATAAATAGAGACTAGTTAAGGGCGAGGTGATGATGTGTGTTGGAAGTGATTCCAAGGTTGATACGATCACCATCGCACACTCCCTCTACCTTCGTGATTAGTGTTGAGCCTAAATAAATGTTATTTGGTGTTTGCGTTGAGCACAAACAAGATTAGATCGTGTTTATTGCAATACGGTTATTCATTTAAGACAAAGAATAATTGGTGTTCTGTTTACATGAATAAAACCTTCTATGGTCATACACTCAATGCAAATGGTTTATTGAATCTCGATCGTAGTGATACACATATTCATAATATTGATGCCAAAAGATGCAAAGTTGATAATGATAGTGCAACATACTTGTGGCACTGTCGTTTAGGTCATATTGGTGTAAAGCGCATGAAGAAACTCCATGCGGATGGACTTTTGGAATCACTTGATTATGAATCATTTGATACTTGCGAACCATGCCTCATGGGCAAGATGACTAAAACTCCATTCTCCAGAACAATGGAGCGAGCTAATGACTTATTGGAAATAATACATACTGATGTATGCGGTCCGATGAGTCTTGAAGCACGCGGTGGGTATCGTTATTTTCTGACCTTCACAGATGATTTGAGTAGGTATGGGTATATCTACTTGATGAAACACAAGTCTGAAACATTTGAAAAGTTCAAAGAATTTCAGAGAGAAATGGAGAATCATCGTAACAAGAAAATAAAGTTTCTACGATCTGATCGCGGAGGCGAATATTTGAGTTACGAGTTTGACCTTCATTTAAAACAATGTGGAATTGTTTCACAACTCACGCCACCTGGAACAGCACAGCGTAATGGTGTGTCCGAATGTCGTAACCATACTTTATTAAATATGGTACGATCTATGATGTCTCTTAGCGATTTACTACTATCGTTTTGGGATTATGCATTAGAGACAGCTGCATTCACGTTAAATAGGGCACCGTCTAAATCCGTTGAGACGACACCGTATGAACTATGGTTTGGCAAGAAACCTAAGCTGCCGTTTCTTAAAGTTTGGGGATGCGATGCTTATGTAAAAAGGCTTCAGCTTGATAAGCTCGAACATAAATCGGAGAAGTGCGTCTTCATAGGATACCGTAAAGAAACTATTCGGTACACCTTCTACCACAGATCCGAAGGCAAGATCTTTTTTGCTAAGAATGGGTCTTTTCTAGAGAAGGAGTTTCTCTCGAAAGAAGTGAGTGGGAGGAAAGTAGAACTTGATGAGGTAATTGTACCTTCTCTCGAATTGGAAAGTAGTACATCAGAGAAATCCGTTCCCATGATGCCTGCACCAACTAGAGAGGAAGCTAATTATGATGATCATGAAACTTCAGATCAAGTTACTACTGGACCTCGTAGGTCGAACAGAACATGTTCCGCACCAGAGTGGTACGGTAATCCTGTCCTGGAAGTCATGTTATTAGACCATGGCGAACCTATGAAATATGAAGAAGCTATGATGAGCCCAGATTCCGACAGACGGCTTGAGGCCATAAAAACTGATATAGGATCCATGTATGGGAACAAAGTGTGGACTTTGGTGGACTTGCCTGATGATCGGCAAGCAATTTAGAATAAATGGATCTTCAAGAGGAAGACGGACGCTGACGGTAATATCACTTTCTACAAAGCTCGACTTATCGCAATAGGTTTTTGACAAGTTCAAGGGGTTGACTATGATGAAACTTTCTCACCCGTAGCGATGCTTAAGTCTGTCCGAATCATGTTAGCAATTGCCGCATTTTATGAAATCTGGCAAATGGACGTCAAAACTGCATTCCTTAACGGATTTCTTGATGCAACCAGAAGTTTTTGTCGATCCTAAAGGTGCTAACAAAGTGTGCAAGCTCCAGCGATCCATCTATGGACTGGTGCAAGCATCTCGGAGTTGGAATATACACTTTGATGAGGTGATCAAAGCATATGGTTTTATACAGACTTACGGTGAAGCCTGTATTTACAAGAAAGTGAGTGGGAGCTCTGTAGCATTTCTGATATTATATGTGGATGACATATTGTTGATTGGAAATGATATAGAATTTCTGGATAGCATAATAGGACACTTGAATAAGAATTTTTCAATGAAAGACCTCGGTGAAGCTGCTTACATATTGGGCATCAAGATCTATAGAGATAGATCAAGACGCTTGATAAGATTTTCAATGAGTACATACCTTGACAAGATTTTGAAGGAGTTCAAAATGGATCAGCCAAAGAAGGAGTTCTTGCTTGTATTGTAAGGTGTGAAGTTGAGTAAGACTCAAAACATGACCACGACAGAAGATAGAGAGAGAATGAAAGTCATTCCCTATGCTTCAGCCATAGGTTCTATAAAGTATGCCATGTTGCGTACCAAACCTGTTGTGTGCCTTGCCATGAGTCTGGCAAGGGGGTACAATAGTGATCCAGGAGTAGATCACTGGACAGCGGTTAAAATTATCCTTAGCTGCCTTAAAGAAGACTAAGGAAATGTTTGTCGGCTATGGAGGTGATAAAGAGTTCATCGTAAAGGGTTACGTCGATGCAAACATTGACACTGATCCAGATGAATCCGAGTCTCAATCTGGATACGTATTGAACGTGGGAGCAATTAGCTAGATTAGCTCCATGCAGAGCATTGTAGACATAGAAATTTGCAAAATACATACGGATCTGAATGTTGCAGACCCGTTGACTAAAAACCTCTCTCACAAGCAAAAACATGATCACACTCTAGTAAACTCTTTGGGTGTTAATCACATGGCGATGTGAACTAGATTATTAACTCTAGTAAACTCTTTGGGTGTTAGTCACATAGCGATGTCACTACTGCAGGATGCTGCTAATGTGACACTACAATCAGAGACCCTTCGACTGTGTGCGATGCATTAATCGCAAACGGTGATGTAAAAAACCGTCAAAAAAGGTGCAAAACGTTTGCGATGGCGGATACATCAAACACGGTTCAAATTTTAGTTGCCTGTGCGATGCTAGGCATACGGTTGAGTTCAATGAACTGTTTGCGATGAGGCAGAACTACAGAAATGGGCAGCCAGATGAAGGCGTGTGCGATATACGGCATATAGTTCATTCGGATGAAATGTTTGTGATTAGGCAACACAAAAGAAGCGGTCAGCCATGTCAAGGTGTGTGCGGTATACGGCATACGGTTCACTCGGATGAACTATTTGCTTTGAGCCAAGAGAACAAAAACGGTTCAATTTAACAAGATGTGTGTGATACGCGGCAAACAGGTCTATAATTAAAAATGTGTGCGAAGACCGATAATAATACAGACGATTGCTGCTTATAAGCCGTGTGTGTTGTGGGCAAACGCTTCGTGGTATACAATTGTCAACGATTGATGAAATCATCACCGACGGGTTCCCTAGTATGGTCCGTGTGCGATGTCATTGCACACAGAACAACATCAAATGTACTTATAACTTATAAGGACTTGATTCCATAAACAGATTGAACATCCAATTACATAGGTGGCTAGTACACACATGACATTTGCACACACCAAAGTATGTTCCAAAATGCCTAGAAAACTCAAATAATGTATAAAAAAGCAAAACGAACCCTGAATAATTTCATATTTTTAGGACGACTCTCCTATAGTTGCATGTTGCCTCTGTAAAATAAATCAAGGCGGGAAGAGACACCGTATGTCGTTTTGCACACATAGGTGACAAGTTCCCTCTCGGAACCACGAGCCTTTTTGAGAGAAGCTCCGGTTTGTAAGAAGTTTGTACCAAAACTTGTCCCAAATTGGACTAATTTTTTACCACAGCATGTTGGTGCCATGTCATAACACCATGCCAAGTTTCATGATTTTGAGGCGAGTTTTAGATTTACAGTAATTTTAAAACCAGGTTTCTCAATGTTTACTATTGAGTCGGCACCGCCCTGGATAGGATTTTTCCTCGTGGGTCCCAAATGACAAATCCAAATCTGTCACTACCATGCAGCTTTTCTTATTAAGAATTACAGCCCATTTGGTGTGCTAGGTAAAAATAAGTTTGTGGGTGCTGGTGGGCGCTAAGAACTTGCGGGTTCTGTAATGAACAAAGATCTCAAGGATCCCACGAGAGTGATGTTCTTTCCTTATGTTGTGAATGCTTATAATATTTATGTCTTAATTAAAGATATGGCAAGCCATTGGCCCAGTATGAAAGAAAATATGGGTCAAAGCCGAGTTGAAAAGGGCAACAATATCTAACTCCAGCTTACAGACAGTACAAAAGCACGAGGATTAATTGCTCATCAGGTTTAGACAAAATCTAGATTGAACAGGACAATGACATCTAACTCAACCAAAGTTTTCGGCAGTCACAATCAAATGGATCGGTCTAATCCATAAAATCAAGATCCCAGGCCAGAAATTCTACTGGTAAATGAGGACAAGCTATTGTAAATAGAAGCCGAGCACGATCAGAAGCCCTTAGGTCCACCTGAAACTTCTTTTTATGCTGTTCAACACTTGCAGCCATAAGAAATTTCTTGTCAAAAAACTTAATCCTCACGAATGATAGTGCCCTCGCATTCACTCGCATTCAACATGAAGAATGTGATAAAGCTAGTGTTTGCATTGTTGGATGCATATCCTTCCAGCGTTACTGTCTTCAAACGAATGTCATGAGATCTGAGAAAATCCCGATGCTTCTTGAACCATCGATTTGTTATACCTTTTTGTCCATGTGTTAGTGCCTAAATAGAGATGAAGATTGAAAACAGTTAATGTCTAGAAAAGATTATGTTGAAAGAGTGATAGCTGAATGATTAATTATAGTACATTATATATGGGCTTTCAATGTGCGTGAAATCATCACCTTTATATACAAATTCTCCAGACATGGAAAGCATTGCAGCAAGCCAATAATCGTGTTCAGATCAAAACACCACATACTGATGTGTAAGGTCTTGACAGGATCCACCACCACTGATAGGATGGACAAGCTCTTCATTGAGCATAGAACATAATATTAGTACCAAAAGTGTACTCCAAGATGATACTTAACTTATGCGCACAAATGAAAAAAGCAGATTACAAAAGTTTATGTGAATAATATACTGTACCTCAATAGGTGTGGATCCAAACACCATCTTGAACCATCTAAAAGGATCACGAATTGCACCCAATGTCTCTAGTTTAGGCGCAGAGACTATAGTTATTTGCGAAGGTACTATAGTAAATCAAGGAGCAGCCTTTGAAGTGAAGGGGCATCTTTGATGATGAGACCATGTAAAAAAACAAATTCCAATGCTCACAAGGTGGGGCGACTTTATTTTGAGACAACGGATACGAATTTCTATTCCAAAAACAAGCAGCAAACACTCCAGGGCAGGGAGCTGGAGTGGATGATGCTGTGCAGTGCGGCCTCCGACAGATCAACCACCACAAGCGCAAGTTTTTTTAGCAGTGGGAGTTGAAGCATTTGTACCAGATTGTCTGCTAGATGGCACCGGGTGAAGGTGGCGGTGTGGAGAGAAGAGGAAAACCACGAGATGGACATCGGTGGTGAGGGCACAGATACATCTTTTCGTGGTATGTTACATACATAGTCATGGTAGAACTCAAGCTGTTGGAGTTTATCGAATTGACAGGATGTCAGCCAGGCGGCCATCATGCAGGGTATGTACAGTAGGTAGCATGCCGGGATGCAGATGTGTTGAACGGAGCGTTGGTGGGAGGAGATGATGGCTCTGGGGAGTTCAGAATCATCATCGACAGATAGCTGACGACAGCCGAGATTAAGAGGCGTGGCGCGCCACTGAGTGCGCCACCGAGATGCAAGGACTTGTGTGTGGCAGCCATCCTTGGTGGGGAGAAGGGAGATGATCTCCCCAAGGATGGCATCCGGGAGATCGCTGATGCGGTCCGCCGGAGATTCTATTGGTTCCTCAGGTCCAGGGGGGCGTGGTCGCTTCTGCCCGCGCTGCTGGGTCCAAGATCTACATCCGGCGGTGGCACTGGCCGGAGCCTCATCTGTGTACATACCAATCTGAAAGAAAAAAATGGCAGAAACATACATGTAGGACATTCAAAATCAATTCTCAAGATCTGGAAGAAACAAAAGGCACAAACATATATGTAGGACATTCAAAATCAATTCTCAAGATCTGGCCACGAATTATTAGCACGCACACTAACCCTAGTCGGATTATTAGCAAAAATCATTTGTAGAGAACAAACAATTAATCACTAACCCTATACAGATACCATTCAAACATTCAATACACTACATGCATCTAACGGATCTTAATTACTCTGATTTCATGGACTGAGAGAACATAACCATATGATTTGTATTCCAAAAAAATTAGGGAGGGAGGGAGTAACCAGAGAAAACACATGATATGTTTGCCGCACAAATGGGTATATAGATGACTAACCGGTTTTCCGTCGGAGTCGCAGTCGTTGCCGGAGTTGCTATTGACCTCCGACTCCAGCTGGGGGTGGGGGCACGACGGCGCCGACAAAGTCAAGGTCATGCTGCTGCCCGCACGAGACCTCGTTGGCGGCGACGGCAACCTCTGTGCCTAGCTTCACGTGTTCCGCAGGTGCTTCACCAGCCCCGGCGTCGGCACTCCCTTCGATGGTGCGCTTCGGCGGCATCCTCATACACTACAGAGTCTAGACGTTGGTGACCACTATGGACCGGGGATGCGGCCGCCTATTATGGCTGACGGCTCGGGCGCGCCATTAATACGGACCAGCGGGAGCAAGGTGGTCGGCGGTCAAAGGCTGTCTCACCTCTCAGTGAGCCTGCGCGGCAGACTTCTGGCATTCATATACCATAATTTCACACAGCTACTCACATGCCTCCCAGTGACACTGCGCAGCGAAAACGCCTCCCACCAATTCACACACCTGCACGCACGCCTCCCGGTCTGCCTGCGCGGCGGACTGCTCGCATGCGTCCCGTCAACCCATGCCTGCTCGCACGCCACACGGGGCATGTGGCGGCACGTATATTTTTTCTGTTTTTTGATGATTCATTCTGCCGCTTTACTGCTTAACCGAAGCATGGCACGGTCTAAAGCACACGGTCTGAATAAATATTCCGTATGAGATATTGGTTGCCAGTTATTAACAATCTCCCGTTTGTAAGTAGATTATATCAAAACTTGTCTCAAATTTGACCCCAAAAAATACAATATCACAGTCTACTGGTGTCCATATATGACACTACGATAAGTTTCATGAATTTCAACTAAGTTTTGGATTTACTGAATTTTAAAAATCAACATTCTCAATGTTTTGAAATTTCTTTCACGGGGAAACTTGCACCCAGGGTCACAGATATGATTTTGCAATTCATTTTGGTGCACATGTAGCTCAAATTTGATTTTTGCACATTAAATCCCTAGGAAATCAATCAATGTATAAAACGGGTTGAATGATCTTTGTTTTTTTAAACTTTAACATGACACTCCTTTGGTCGTATGTTCACTGCAGAAATAGTTTGACATGTGTCCTCGGAGTGGAGGTGGTGGTGCGGGATGTGTGTCTCTGTGTGTGTGTCGGGGGGGGGGGTCCATCAGTACACTACTAGTCGCCAGCCTCCTGGGATTATTGATCATTTTGTGAGTCAGGTATATATGCCACACCAAAGTCCTGAATTGGTTATTTAAAGCAGTACACAACCCTTTCATACATACATGTTCGGGCCACATGCATGCATTGGTGGTCCTCTCGGACACTCCCTCATGCGGTTAGCAGAGACGTGCACATTTGTTAGCCCGCAAAGGTTTTCAGTTTCCACCGACAACGAGAGGAATCGGACTGAAGGTGGATTCATCTTTGGCATGTGTGTTATGTGGTGAGATTCCATATCAAAGTTCGGGCACGTGCATACACATGAGTCCCTCCCACCGGCTCGAAGTGAGGGGGGCTATATACGCATCGTGAACCTCTGTGTAGTGCATGCGTTTCCGGTTTGCGAAGCATGTGCCACGTCAAAGTTATGCATTGGGTATTCAAACATCACACAACACATGACAACATGCACACGGTGGTTGTCCTATGACACTCGCTCGCGTGTGACTCTCTATGGGCCCGCAAGGTCTTCGTCGATCAATTGAACGTACAATGAGAAGAGAGGTTAATTTGACCAACAAGGATGGTTCTTTTTTTGTTTGTGTTACGTATATGCACGGTAGGAGTATGTAGTACATGTCAAAGATGGGGCAACATGTATACTCTCTCTCTCGCTCTCTCGCTCTCTCTCTCTCTCCCCCTCTATATATATATATATGTGTGTGTGTGTGTTTGTGTGTGTGTGTGTGTCATAACCTCGCTCCATGTGGGGACTTTTCGGTTCCCGAGGCAGGTGCCACATCAAAGTTGTGCATTAGTATTCAAACATCACGCAATACCATGCAGGTGGTGGTTGCCCTATAGGAACTCACTCGCATGTGGTGCTTTCATCTGTGGGCCCGCGAGGTCGTCCTCCATCACTTTGATCCAACAAGAGAGAGGCACATTTGACGAACAAGGAGGATTAATTCTTTTGGGGCTGTGTTAGGGTAGGAGTATATATATAGTACGTGTCAAAGTGGGGATGGGACCAACATATACTAGGTGTCACACATGAACCTCACTCTGTGTGGGGACTTAGCGGTTTTTGAGGCAAATGCCACATCAAAGGTTGTGCATTAGGTATTCAAAACATCACAACCACACACCTCTCCATATATATGTTTTGGCACACATGCAAGCGATGGTGGTTGTCATGTGGCACTCACCCACGTGGTTATCTGCGATGCTTCCATCTGTCGGCCCGCTTGGTCCATCACTGTCACCGACAACGAGAGAGGTTTTTGTTTTGACTTAGGAGTGGATTAATTTTTTGTTTGTCTCGCGATATAGGTCATGATGTGAGATTACATATATAATAGCGCATGTGTACACATGAATCCATCCCGCTGGATCGAAGGGGGGGGGGGGCGAGCACACGACAAGTCATGAACCTCTTGCTCTGTGTGGGGACCTCTGCGATTTTGAACGCATGCACCACATCAATGTTGTGCATTAGGTATTCAACACATATGCATGCATCACGCACCTCCATAAATATGTTTGGGATACATGCATGCAATGGTGTTTTTGGACACTCTCACTCGCTTGGTTATGGGCGGCAAGCCTATAATATATTATTAAGATATATATATATATATATATATATATATATATATATATATATTCATGGGCCCGCGTGGACGTCCATCATTTCGACCGACGACGAGAAAGGTTACCAGGGTGGATTCTTCTTCTTTGGTTCGTGTTACCGTATAGTAGGTCGATCATTCTAGGCCTAATTAAGTTTGAGCACATGCATGCTACGCATCGTGAACCCTCGATCAGTGTGGGGATTTTACGGTTCCAAAGCATGGTGTCACATCAAATTTGCGCATTGCGTATTCAAACACCACACACACCACTTCCATATACACAATTGGACCACATGCACAGAGTGGGTTTTGTCTTCAGACAGTACGCCCTCGCGAGTTTATCGGCGACAAGCTAGCCTATTTTGTGGGGCCGTGTGGAAGTCCATCGCTTTGACCAGCAACGAGCGAGAGAGGTTATATGATCAAGTTGGACTATGTTTGGTCCGTTTTACAGTACATCTTGGTGAGATGCCCTCCCCCCGACACGTGTGTGTGTGGGGGGGAGCTACTTCGCACTACCCACAACCTCCGTGGGGTCGGGGAAGTCCGGCTATTTTGCGAGGCACACGTGCCACATCAAAGTTGTGAATGGTAGTTAAATATCACACCACACCCTTTTAATACATATATATAGTATAGGGCCACCCGCAGGTGGTTCGTATGTGGTCTCACCCATCTCCCGCCACAAACACACATTTGTGGGTGGTCACACGGTTCACCTTTGTCCGAAAGTGAAAGGGGAAGTTTGACCATATATATGATGGAATCCTACAGGTTTTGTGTTACGGTAGGGTGAGATTTCAAAACTAACTATCTGGGGGCATGCATTCATAGCTAGGATTCCCTTACAGCCGACATGAAGTGGGGTTCGTAGGAGGTGGCTGACTAGCAATACTGTTCACTTTGTGCGACAGGTGCCACATCAAAGTTGTGCATTGGGTATTCGAACATCAAACCACCCTTTTCATACATATATTTGGTCCACATGCAAGTGTGTTCGTGTTCTGACCCTTTCCCACGTCATTCTTTTTGCCAAATTTATAAACAGCACACGAGTTGGATGCAAAAACTATCTGCGATTGGGTACGCAACAGACACGGTTCGGTCAGACTACCCGTGTGCCACGCCCGTGCCCCTATAGTCACTCACATAAGCACAGTAGATTGGGCTCCACGAGGCTTGCCTCCCGCTCTCGAAAATATCTACTGCCTCGTAATCTTGAAAATATCTACTGCCTGGAAGGGTTTTATGTTTGATAGCACACGATTAGTATGTGCGGACTGTGTGCGATGTCTGTTACTTCTGCTCTTCTTCAATCCCTTGATTCAAATTTTCAGTAGCCCCGCCATGTTACTCCCGCCTCTGCATCCCTCACAATCTCAAAAATATCTGCTCGCCCTTGATTCAAATTTTCAGTAGCCCCGCCTTGTTACTCCCGCCTCTGCATCCCTCGCAATCTCCAAAATATCTGCTCACCCTTGATTCAAATTTTTAGTAGCCCCGCCTTGTTACTCCTGCCTCTGCATCCCTCGCAATCTCAAAAATATCTGCTCACCCTTGATCCAAATTTTCAGTAGCCCGGCATTTTACTCCTGCCTAGTAAAATTTTCGGTTGCCTCGGTATTTCCTCAAACACCACTTGCCCCCCCCCCCCCCCCCCCCCCCCCCCCCCCCGCCCTCCCTCCACACACACGACACACTCCCCAAAACCTCCTCTCACACAGACACACACCACCCCTCCCTCGCTCGAAACCATCGGTAGTTCGCCGCCATCACCGCCGCCGCCTCCATTCTCAACCTCTGCCTGTGTGTCGGGGAGCTCGAGGAGCCAATGGCCCAAAAGAGGTTTATCGCAGCCTCTTTGCCCGACGCCGGTGAGGTGGCTGCCAAGGTGTCCCCGTCGTCCTCCGCGGGCTCTTTATCGACCAGCCATCACCGGTCTCCCGATCCGCCCGCCGCCGCGCCCCTACGCCGGTTTGAGGACTTCCCCGTCCTCCCTCGGGCCCGACCGCCGATGAGGTCCTACCTCAGGGTCTGGTAGCGGTGGTGGGAGATGTGGGTCGCCGAGATTACAGATCGGGAGACCCACACCCGCCGGTGGCTCGGTAGCTTCCACACGGCCGAGCTCGTGGCCATGGAGTACGACCGCTGGCAGGTCCGCTACCACGGCACGGCGGTGAAACGTCTCCAACGTATCTATAATTTATGAAGTATTCATGCTGCTATATTATCATTCTTGGATGTTTTACAATCATTTTGTAGCAACTTTATACCATTTTTTGGGACTAACTTATTGACATAGTTCCCAGTGCCAGTTGCTATTTTTTGCTTGTTTTTTACATCACAGAAATTCAATACCAAACGGAGTCCAAACGCAGCGAAACTTTTTGTGGATTTTTTATGGACTAGAAGACATCCAATGGGCCAGAACAGCACCTGGGGGGTGCCCCGAGGGGGGCACAACCCACCAGGGTGCGCCTGGGCCCCCAGGCGCACCCCGGTGGGTTGTTCCCACCTCAGTGGCCTCCCACACCGCCTCTTCGCCCTATAAATTGCCAAATATTCCAAAAACCCTGGCGAAGACCCTAGATCAGAAGTTCCGCCGCCGCAGGCCTCTGTAGCCACGAAAAACCAGTCTAGACCCCGTTCCGGCACCCTGCCGGAGGGGGAAATCATCACCGGTGGCCATCTTCATCATCCCGACGGCCACCATGATGAGGGAGTAGTCCACCCTCGGGGCTGAGGGTTTGTACCAGTAGCTATGTGTTTAATCTCTCTCTCTCTCGTGTTCTTGAGATGGCACGATCTTGATGTATCGCGACCTTTGTTAATATAGTTGGATCGTATGGTGTTTTCCCCTCTCCATCTTGTTGTGATGAATTGAGTTTTCCCTTTGAGATTTTGTTTTATCGGATTGAATACTTTTATGGATTTGAGAGCACTTGATATATGTCTTGCATACGAATACCCGTGGTGACAATGGGGTATTATATTGATTCACTTGATATATGTTTTGGCACTCAACTCGCGGATTCCCGAGGTGACATTGGGGTAATCTATGCATAGGGGTTGATGCACGTTCTTGTCTTTGTTTCTCCGGTAGAAATCTTGGGGCACTCTTTGAGGTTCTTTGTGTTGGATTGAGCATTACGAATCTGAATTTGCTTTGGTGTTATTTTAGTACGAACTCTTGGATAGATAGATCGGAAAGAATAGCTTTGAGGTGGTTTCGTACCCTACAAACAATTTATTCTTATGTTCTCCGCTAGATAGGAACTTTGGAGTGATTCTTCATCGCACATTGAGGGATGGTTATATGATCCAATTATATTAGCATTGTTGAGAGATTGCACTAGCGAAAGTACGGACCCTAGGCCTTGTTTTCAAGCACTGCAATACCATTTGTGCTCACTTTTATCACTTGCTACCTTGCTGTTTTTATTTATTCAGATTATAAAAATATATTTCTACCATCCATATTACACTTTTATCACCATCTCTTTGCCGAACTAGTGCACCTATACAATTTGCCATTGTATTGGGTGTGTTGGGGACACAACAGATTTCTTGTATTTGGTTGCAGGGTTGTTTGAGAGAGACCATCTTCATCTTACGCCTCCCACGAATTGATAAACCTTAGGTCATCCACTTGAGGGAAATTTGCTACTGTCCTACAAAACTCTGCACTTGGAGGCCCAACACGAGTCTACAAGAACAAGTTATGTAGTAAACATCAAGCTCTTTTCTGGCGCCGTTGCCGAGGAGGTGAGTGCTTGAAGGTATATCTTTAGATCTTGCAATTAAATCTTTTAGTTTCTTATTTTATCACTAGTTTGGTTTATAAAAAGAAAACTACAAAAAAAATGGAATTGAGGTTGCATCATATTGTTCATCTTTATCATGTCTTTCTTGAAAATGATGGAAAGGAAAATTGTGCTCAATTGATAGAAGAAGAATTCAATAAAATGTGTGGCATGAATGGTGAGCATGATTGCAATGTTGTTAGTATGAATTCTTTGAATATCTATGATGCTAATGATATGTAAAGCCATAAGCTTGGGGATGCTATGTTTGATGAAGATGATATTTTTAGTCCCCCAAGTTTTGATGAGAAAATTTATTATGATGAAAGCATGCCTCCTGTCTATGATGATTATGGTGATGACATGTATGCTATAAAGAATAATGATAACCATGAAACTTGTCATCATGATTATAATTTCCAATCACATGATAGTTATTTTGTTGAGTTTGCTCCCACCACTATTCATGAGAATAAATTTGCTTATGTGGAGAGTAAGAAAATTTCTATGCTTGTGGATCATGAAAAGAATGATTTATGTGATAGTTATATTGTTGAATTCATTCATGATGCTACTGAAAATTATTATGAGAGGGGAACATATGCTTTTACATATTGAAATAATATCAAGTTTCCTCTCTTTATGTTGAAAGTTTTGAAGTTGCACTTGTTTTGCCTTCCTATGCTAGTTGATTCTTGTTCCCATAAGTTGTTTGCTCACAAAATCCCTATGCATAGGAAGTGGGTTAGACTTAAATGTGCTAGTCATATGCTTCATGAAGCTCTTGTTATGTTTCAATTCTTATCTTTTATGCGAGCATCATTGAAATCATCATGCCTAGCTAAAAGGCATTAAAGAAAAGCGCTTGTTGGGAGACAACCCAACATTTACCCCTACTGTTTTGGTGTTTTCACATGATTAGGCTACTGTATTAATCATGTTTTATAGGTTTTGTTTCAATAAAGCGCCAAGTAAAGCCATTGGGATAGTGTGGATGATAGTTGACTTGATTCTGTGCAAAAACAGAAACTTTTGCGTCCAGTACAGAAATTCCTATATTTTACTGGAACGTGGAAAAATTCTGAATTTTTTACAGTTGATGGGTACACAAATTTTCTACGTTTCCTAAATTTTCAGAAATTTTGGATTTAAATAAGTATGACCTTAATTCAGATCTTTACATACTGTTCTGTTTTTGACAGATTCTGTTTTCAATGCATAGTTTGCTTGTTTTATGGTTTCCATGGCTTATATTGCTTAATATAAGTTGTAGAAATTGTAGGGTACAGTACTCATTGTGTGAGAACAATTATGAATCTTATCTTGACAGTACCAAAGTGAATGATTTGTCTTTATCATACTAACCCATCTCACGAAGTTCCGTTAAGTTTTGTGTGATTGAAGTTTTCATGTTTTGGGTGAGATATCGATATGAGGAGAATAAGAAGTGACAAGACCCTAATATTGGGGATGCCCAAGGCACCCCAAGGTAATATCCAAGCAACTATGCTTGGGCATGCCCCGGAAGGCATCCCCTCTTGCGTCTTCAACATTATCGGTAACCTCACTTGGAGCTACATTTTTATTTGTCACATGATATGTGTTTTGCTTGGAGCATCATTTTTTTGTTAGGATTTGCTTTCTGTTATTTAGAATAATGTTTTGCATCTTTTTTTTCAATAAAAATGTCAAGGATAGCCTTTACCATCCTTATTTTGCAAGTATATGAGTTGCTTTTTCAAAACAGAAAGTTTATCGATGTTGCAAAAATTCCCGAGAAAAGTCAGAATGTACTAAAATGTTGAAACATTTTGCAAAATAATCTCTGATAAATTTTCTACAGTGTGGTAAATTTTCATAATTTTTGGAGTTAAAGAAGTATTGATACTCTTGCATTCTTTACAGACTGTACTGTTTTGGCAGATTGCTGTTATGTTTGCATTGTTTGCTTATGTTTGCTTGTTTAATGATTCTATTTGAGGATAGGAGTATTAAATATGCAGAGGCATTTAGTATGCAATGTTGAATAATAATATTTGTGATTTGCTACAGTAGAGAATAATAAGGTTTTTGCATTGGTTTATACTAACTTATCTCACGAGTTCTTGTTGAGTTTTGTGTGTATGAAGTTTTTAAGATTTAGGGAAACCGTGATATAAAAGAATTAAGGAGACGCAAAAGCTCAAGCTTGGGGATGCCCAAGGCACCCCAAGATAATATGTCAAGAAGTCTCAAGCATCTAAGCTTGGGGATGCCTCGGTAGGCATCCCACCTTCCTTCATCAACAATTATCGGTTAGTATCGGTTGAGCCTAAATTTTTGCTTCTTCACTTGAGTTTTGCTATTCTTGGAATGTCATTTTGTTTTGTTTTACTTGCTGTTTTAATAAAATACTTAGATCTGAAAGTTTTTAAATAAGAGAGAGTCCTCAATTAGCTACCCCTTTACTTAACTACTCGCTTGATCTTCACTTATATCTTTTTGGAGTAGTTTGTCATTCACTCTTGTGCTTCACTTATATCCTATGAGTAAATTGTTGAATGAATTGAATATCATGAAGTTCAAATTATATGTTCATATCATGCCTAGTGGTAGCTTCACATTGGGTTTAGAAAGTGAAATCTTTTGAAGCTTGACAATCACAATATTGGTCATACAAGCAATTCATGAATGATTACTATAAGGAAGAGAACTTTCACATGCAAATACACTATCTTGGAAATCTTTTGTGAATGTGAGCCCCCATCAAAATATTATATGCCAAAATTATTGACGTTGGACAAGGAAGACAACGTAATGATTTATGTTTGTTCATATTCAGATAGAAGTTATATTGTCATAGATCCTTCAACATGTGGTGCTTGCCCCCCATCTTTGCTAGCCAAAAATTCTGCACCAAGTAGAGATACTACTTGTGCATCCAAAAACCCTTAAACCCAAATCTTATTTTCAAGAGTCCACCATACCTACCTATGGATTGAGTAAGGTCCTTCAAGTAAGTTGTCATCGGTGCAATAAGGCAATAAAAATTGCTTCTAAAAGTGTTAGATCATTTAGTGTAAGAGAAAATTGAGCGTTGTATGAACTTGTGATGGCAAAGAATAAAAGCGACAGACTGCATAATAAAGGTTGCTATCATAAGGGGCAATATAACGTGACATTCTTTTGCACTAAGGGATTGAGCATACAAACAAAAAGCGCATGGCAACCTCTGCTTCCCTCTGCGAAGGGCCTACCTTTTACTTTTATGTATTTACTTTCATGCAAGAGTCAAAGTTTTTCTCTCTATTCCTTTTTATTTTTCTCTTTTGGCAAGCATCATGTGGTGAGGAAAGATCTAGGCACATATATCAAGTTGGATATGGGTAGCACGAGTTATTATTGTTGACATCACCCTTGAGGTGAATACGTTGGGAGGCGAAATTATAAGCCCCTATCTTTCTATGTGTCCGGTTGAAACGTTTTGCTCATGTGTATGCAATGAGTGTTAACAATCATAGAAGACTATATGATGGTTGAGTATGTGGAGCTCTTACTTAGACTCTGTTGAATAAGTTGAATTGCAATTGTTTGGTGACTAAGAATATAGGTTGTTGAGTTTCAAGAGAATTCATTGTTTGAACCTTAACATGTGAATTGGTTGCTACTTTAACATGATGAGTTTTATGAGAAAGAGTTGTTGTTATGATGCTAGGAAAAGTGATTGAAATTACTATTGATCAAACTTATGCACTTTGCTAGCATTCATACTTCATAAATTATTTCTTTTATCATTTACCTACTCGAGGACGAGTAGGAATTAAGCTTGGGGATGCTGATACGTCTCCAATGTATCTATAATTTATGAAGTATTCATGCTGCTATATTATCATTCTTGGATGTTTTACAATCATTTTATAGCAACTTTATACCATTTTTTGGGACTAACTTATTGACATAGTGGCCAGTGCGAGTTGATGTCTTTTTCTTGTTTTTTACATCGCAGAAAATCAATACCAAACGGAGTCCAAACGCAGCAAAACTTTTTGTGGATTTTTTATGGACCAGAAGACATCCAATGGGCCAGAGCAGCACCTGGGGGGTGCCCCGAGGGGGGCACAACCCACTAGGGCGCGCCTGGGCCCCCAGGCGTGCCCCGGTGGGTTGTGCCCACCTCGGTGGCCTCCCACACCGCCTCTTCGCCCTATAAATTGCCAAATATTCCAAAAACCCTGGCGGAGACCCTAGATCAGAAGTTCCGCCACCGCAGGCCTCTGTAGCCATGAAAAACCAATCTAGACCCTGTTTCGGCACCCTGCCGGAGGGGGGAATCATCACCGGTGGCCATCTTCATCATCCCGGCGGCCACCTTGATGAGGAGGGAGTAGTCCACCCTCGAGGCTGAGGGTTTGTACTATTAGCTATGTGTTTAATATCTCTCTCTCTCTCTCGTGTTCTTGAGATGGCACGATCTTGATGTATCGCGGGCTTTGTTAACATAATTGGATCATATGGTGTTTTCCCCTCTCAATCTTGTTGTGATGAATTGAGTTTTCCCTTTGAGATTTCGTTTTATCGGATTGAATACTTTTATGGATTTGAGAGCACTTGATATATGTCTTGCATACGAATACCCGTGGTGACAATGGGGTATTATATTGATTCACTTGAAATATGTTTTGGCACTCAACTCGCGGATTCCCGAGGTGACACTGGGGTAATCTATGCATAGGGGTTGAAGCATGTTCTTGTCTTTGTTTCTCCAGTAGAAATCTTGGGGCACTCTTTGAGGTTCTTTGTGTTGGATTGAGCATTACGAATCTGAATTTGCTTTGGTGTTATTTTAGTATGAACTCTTGGATAGATCGATCGGAAAGAATAGCTTTGAGGTGGTTTCGTACCCTACAACCAATTTCTTCTTATGTTCTCCGCTAGATAGGAACTTTGGAGTGATTCTTTATCGCACATTGAGGGAGGGTTATATGATCCAATTATATTAGCATTGTTGAGAGATTGCACTAGCGAAAGTACGGACCCTAGGCCTTTTTTTCAAGCATTGCAATACCGTTTGTGCTTACTTTTGTCACTTGCTACCTTGCTGTTTTTATTTATTCAGATTATAAAAATATATTTCTACCATCCATATTACACTTTTATCACCATCTCTTCGCCGAACTAGTGCACCTATACAATTTTCCATTGTATTGGGTGTGTTGGGGGCACAAGAGATTTCTTGTATTTGGTTGCAGGGTTGTTTGAGAGAGACCATCTTCATCCTACGCCTCCCACGGATTGATAAACCTTAGGTCATCCACTTGAGGGAAATTTGCTACTGTCCTACAAAACTCTGCGCTTGGAGGCCCAACACGAGTCTACAAGAACAAGTTGTGTAGTAGACATCAGGCGGCTAGGCTCAATTTCCCCTTCGGCACATGTCCGGTCGACCTCGTTCCACCGGAGCCAGGGGTGGTGAGCTCAGCTATGGCGTGGGAGGACCGCGAGGCCTAGGAGCGCCTCGAGGCCGAGGCCGCCGACGAGGCCTACATGCAAGAGCTCCGCCGACAGCACCCGGAGCTCGTGGAGGCGGAGCGGGTAATCTTTGCCGGTGCGGAGGGCGGCGAGGTTATCGTGCTCTCCTCTGATGATGAGGTCGAAGGCCGCGAGGACGGCGACGCGGAGGGCATCAAGGTGGGCGGCGAGGATGAGGAGATCGACGTCGACGATTGGAGAAGTGTCTTCCCCAACGACCCCGACGACGGCACCGGCCCAGACCCGGCTCGCGGCACACCGTACCTGACGAGGAAGGATTGGCTCGACCTCCACTTCGACCAAAAGTAGTTTAGCTTAGTTTAAATTTATGTTTTATGTTCGGTTATGCAAAACTATCTATGTTTATGTTTGAATGCATGCTACTTTCGGTCGAACCTGCTTTGAACTTGATCAAATTGAAGTTTACAACGTTAAGTTTAGGGGATCGACTAGAAACGGCCAAAAATTGCTGGAGTATATATATATATCCACTAAGGGTTTTAGTCCGTTAACTTTTAAAGGATCGGCTAGAGATGACCTTATGCCTTGTTTATTTCAGTTCTTCACAATGTGATGCTCTATATGTGCAACTATTTGCCGTGCAGTCCAATTTCATCAATAACAGTTTCAACAATACCACTATGAATTACGATATTTGGTTGCTGTTAAGGATGTTGCACTTAACATGCCTTTTCATTTTTTTAACAATAACTAGTGTACTTTAGACCTGCACAAAACGAGTTTGAATGACTATATTTGCTTGTTTTTAAATGTTATGCCTGTTGCAGTTAACACACCTTTCCACTTCTTGTTTTGCTTAACTAGCGTGCTTAAATCTGCACACTGAAGCTATCATTTGTAGATTATGTTGTCTACCATGGATAAATTTGGTTGATGTTTAGCCTGTTGTGCTTAACATGCCTTTATATGTACTCATAAAGGACAATATCGAGAACAGCTGTTGTTTACCATCGAGGTTAGTTTCATCGCATTGCTTATATATACTCACTGTTCAGGAAATCGGTAGCTGGTACCATACAACCTGGGGGCTGATAAGGGATTAATCGTCGAATCGGACATTTCACTGAATATATCTGTAACCCATTTATCGGTAGGTTTACTAGGGCCATATCTAATATATCTGAGGCCACATAGCAACATGCATTGTTCTGAATGACTAAATATGCAATCCCAGGCTACATAGCAACAAGGAAGAGTGTTACCTTAATGTTCTGATGATGTCTAGATATACATGTAATAAGATCTTATATAATGGGATGGAGGGAGTGTTGTACTACATCATTTTGCAATTGTTGTTTAGGTTCTAATATTAACTTGGTGCTTTTAGGAACATATGCCATTGCCAAAGATCCACACTTCGACCCTTTCTGCGTATGGGGCAATGAGATATTCATGAACCAGCATCAAGTGAGGAAACTGATAAAGATTGTTATTAAAATGGGTCAAAAGATGTCAATTGAACTATTTGTTTAACCTTTATGCAAGACAACAGTGAACTGCAGCATGGTAAGTAAGAACTTTGTAGCCTTCTTTTTACTGCTCGTAATGAGTTGTGTTAGATTGCAATGTTTGAATCTTTTTCCTTTGCAGTGGATCCTAAAGTAGTTTACTTAAGATTACCTCTCAAACTACATGATTGGCGGCCGGCCATCACAAGGGGTTGGACTAGAGTCATGCGTGCCTTTTGCATCGAGGAGAGCACAATAGGGCCATTCCGCTTGACCTTGTTCAGCAACCAGAATATCTCTCGCCTCTTTCTTTACCATCTGTAATAGTACAAGTATACAACTGTGGTTCATTGTTCTTTATTTGGTTCTTATGTAATTCTTGAACATATGTACATGTGAATCGAATAATGCATTAGTTGTTTGAACCTGATGGATATGAATAAAGCAATAGCCTACTTTCAAATTCAAATCAGATACAATTTTAAATAGCAGCAATTAAATTAGGGTGAAATTATGCTCTGCAGGTCATTACGGCGCACACGGTCTATAAAGCACAGCGTGTGCGATATACATCATAATCCGACATGGTTCACGGAGAGGAAACGTGTGTAACCATGCACAAAGTTGCCGTTTGCAAACCGTGTGTGATGTCAGACAATATCACAAACGGTGTGGGAAAACTAAATGTGTGTGATTGTCGCCCTATCATACACGGTTTACAATGATGAACTGTTTGTGATGTGCCAGGCATCGTAAACATAGAGCCAGTTTGGTACGTGCCTGGAATGTGCCTGGACTGCGCCTGGAAAAATCCCGAGCCTGGAATGTGCCTAGTTTTAGGTAAAACCCCATAACTTCGACTGCGATGGCAATGCGAGCACAAACGAGTAGCAAGGATGAAGCATTTGGGATATTCGAGATATCAGAAACAGTTTTATAGGGACAACTGTATGCATCATGGCTCCCTATCCCCGACGGTTTCTGGGTCGTGTGGGAAGGACCCCCTATCGTAGTCACTCACTAGGCGACGGTTCAGAACGCCGTCGCGAAAAGGGGTTAAAACCCGTTTGTATAGCACCTCGTTGTACCAGTGTGTGAACTATGTGTGTTAATCACATGACGATGTGAACTAGATTATTGACTCTAGTGCAAGTGGGAGACTGAAAGAAATATGCCCTAGAGGCAATAATAAAGTTGTTATTTTATATTTCCTTATTCATGATAAAGGTTTATTATTCATGCTAGAATTGTATTGGTCGGAAACTTAAATACATGTGTGAATACATAAACAAATACTGTGTCCCTAGTAAGCCTCTACTAGACTAGCTCATTGATCAAAGATGGTTAAGGTTTCCTAACCATAAACATGTGTTGTCATTTGATAACGGGATCACATCCTTAGGAGAATGATGTGATGGACAAGACCCATCCGTTAGCTTAGCATAATGATCGTTCAGTTTATTGCTATTGCTTTCTTCATGTCAAATACATATTCCTTTGACTATGAGATTACGCAACTCCCGAATACCGGAGGAACGCCTTGTGTGCTATCAAACGTCACAACGTAACTGGGTGATCATAAAGATGCTCTACTGGTATCTCCGAAGGTGTTTGTTGAGTTGGCATAGATCAAGATAAGGATTTGTCACTCCGAGTATCGGAGAGGTATCACTGGGCCCTCTCGGTAATACACATCATAAGAAGCCTTGCAAGCAAATGACTAATGAGTTAGTTACGAGATGATGTATTACGGAACGAGTAAAGAGACTTGCCGGTAACGAGATTGAACTAGGTATGAAGATACCGATGATCGAATCTCGAGCAAGTAACATACCGATGGACAAAGGGAATTACGTATGTTGTCATAACGGTTCGACCGATAAAAGATCTTCATAGAATATGTAGAAGCCAATATGGGCATCCAGGTTTTGCTATTGGTTATTGACCGGAGAGGTATCTCGGTCATGTCTACATAGTTCTTGAACCCATAGGGTCCGCACGCTTAACGTTCGTTGACGATATAGTGTTATATGAGTTATATAATTTGGTGACCGAATGTTGTTCCGAGTCCCGGATAAGACTACAGACATGATGAGGAGTCTCGAAATGGTCGAGAGGTAAAGATTGATATATAGGACGATGGTATTCGGACAACAGAATAGTTTCGGAGTGCACCAGGTACTCATCGGGTCACCGGAAGGGGTTCCGGGCACCCCAGGCAAATGTATGGGCCTTATGGGCTAAAGGGGGGGACAGACCAGCCCACAAGGGGGCTGGTGCGCCCCTTCCCTTGGCTGCCCGGCCCTAGGGAAGGAAAGGGGAGGGGTGGCCCCTCCTGCCTTTCCCTCCTCAGGAGAGAAAGGAAGGGCGGGGGGCGCCACCTCCTCCTTCCTTCCTCCCGCACTCCAAATTTGGAAGGGGGCGCCACTTGGGGGAAGACCCCAAGTAGGATTCGGCCTACTTGGAGGCGCCTCCTGGCCGCTCCCTCCACCCCCACCTATATATATGTGGGAGGGGGCGCCTAGCATAGAACACAACATTGTCTTAGCCTTGTGCGGCGCCCCCCTCGACCGTTTACAATCCTGGTCATATTTTCGTAGTGCTTAGGCGAAGCCCTCCGGAGATAGCTTCACCATCACTGTCACCACGCCGTCGTGCTGCCAGAACTCATCCACTACCTTGCCGTCTTGCTGGATCAAGAAGGCGGAGGACGTCACCGAGCTGAACGTGCGCTGAACGCGGAGGTGCCGTACGTTCGGTACTTGATCGTTGAAGCGCGAAGAAGTTCGACTACATCAACCGCGTTACTAAACGCTTCCGCTTAGGGTCTATGAGGGTACGTAGACACACTCTCCCCCTGTCGTTGCTATGCATCTCCATGGATAGATCTTGCATGTGCATAGAATTTTTTTTGTTTTCCATGCAACATTTCCCAACACAAAGATGTGAATAGTGCAAATGGGAAAGCAAAGAGGGGAAGTGCTTACCACAAAGTTCATCATTGGAGCTGAAGGGACTCGGGTGTCTTCCCTGACTAATTTGTTGTACTGGTGCTGGGTTATCTCATCGAAGACGGTGGGATCTTCCAAAATCTCCTCATTATTCGCCGGCTTGCATATCTCCACACGGGTACTTGCAAGAAACCATGTGAGGTAGTTGTTGAATGCGATCGGGCAGTGCTCACGAAGCTGGGATCATTTTCTAGCCTTTGCTTGCTCCACACAAAGCGCGAACTGTATGATATACTTCCAGTGATGCTTGTCCCAGTCCTTGATCTTCTGCTGCCTTCTCCTATCCAACCTGCAAGTTAGAAAACAGAATATTAGCACCATCGAAACCGGCGAGAAGCTGCTACGTGCTCAAGGTTAATTCTATCTTACGCGTGCAGCAACTTGTCCGTGTCCTCCCACTCCGGCGGGTGTGGCTGGAACAAACCAAACTGGCGGTACACCCGATGTGGCATGTGAAGCTCAACTGCCCAGTTGCATATGAGTGGGCACCGCATATACCAAAGGTCCCTATCCCTAAGGCACATCGGATTCCGCACGAACTCTCTAGGGTTACCAAAACTATCCCCTTTTCCATACGGCTCCCATTCCACCTACAACATAGCATAGAACAAGGCAAAATTGATTTTGAGTTACGATAAAAGCATGAGAATCACTTATGCAATGTCAAGTCACCTGCTCAGTGGTAATCGTGTCCAACTCGCTCGTGTACAGCTTGTACATGATCGAGGGATCATCCATCGTCTCATTTAACAAATCCTACTTGTAAGCCCAAGTGGGCAACCGTAGTGGGTCGTCTTTGTTGTCCCAACCCTCGTACTTCACGGTCTTCGATCGTCCAACCGGCAATCGCTCCCAGCTCCATACAGAAAGTACAAGTATACAACCACCAATACATCCGTCCTTTGAGGTCCTACAACAGGCATCATCCAACTGCACATAGAAGAAAACACAGTTCAATTAACAGGAAGATCGCATTGATAATGTAGCAATGAAGTGAAAATAAAACTGGCTACCTGTCTATATAAGTAAGCCAGTGTCGCCGAACCCCAACTTCATTTGCTATCAAAGACGGTCAACGCCTTTAGACACATCCATGGAGCATTCTTGCCTGTGCCGTCAGCAAACAACGTCCTGGATATAACGTACCACATGTACACACGAGCATATGTCTTGACCTGATCATCATTAACATCCTCAGGGCAACTCCCAAAGTGGAATGCAATCCAGGTGAAAGGAGGACCGGCTGCGACTCTTTCCCTCTTCTTGTCTCCTTCTGGTTCTGGAGGCTCTAGAGGAACCATGCCGATAAGGGCATGCATCTGCTCGCGCCACCCATCAGAAATGGTGCTCATACAAAGAGGATTCCCCTCAATAGGAAGACCGGCAATCATAGCAATATCCTAGAGCGTCACGGTCATCTCCCCGGTCCGAAGATGGAAGCAGTGTGTCTCCGGCCTCCAACGATCAGCAAGTGCGGTGATTGCTGCAGCATTGAGGTTCGGCGTGGACCGGCTGACCGACTGAATGAAACGAAGAAGTCATGTCTCCCTTATGTACGGTGTGTACCGCTCATCATAGCGCATCCCCCCAAGGGTGACCCCGTGAGAACGAATCTTCAGAGGTTGAAGCTCCTACAAACAAGCAAATCAGAATATTACATATGGGACATGTGTGTTTGAAATAAGCACAAAAATCAAAATACCAACAACTTTGATTATTACCCACTGCTCCACCAACATAGAGTACACCCGGTGTTTAGTGTCATAGTGATCATCGAGAAGCCAAACCATCCTAGAAATTTCAAACAATAAACATACGTTAGCTAACTCCCTATGCTTCCTAATATACGTATCCAAAACAATATAATGTTCTATAATGGTTTCATGTAAATAACATCTCAACATATGTATCCAAAGCATTCTTGTCAATACGAATATCTTTTCAATAGAAATAAACTAAACTAGGCCTACTTTATGCAAGATTCAATACGAATATCTTTTCAATACAAATAACATCTCAACATATGTATCCAAAAGCATATCTTTTCAATACAAATAAACTAAACTAGGGCCACAAAATAATTACATATCATCTATAAATCTTAAAGTCCAACAAATCTATATACATGCAACATTCTAATCTAATCAAACAAGGGTTCCACAAATCTTCAAAATAAGATACATTTTATGGATAGAAAGAAGGGGGTCGGAGGAGAGTACCTTCTAGGATGGATTGGTGATGAAATCCACGGACCAAATCATCAGATCTGAAAGATTTGGGAGAGAGGATTGAGAGGGGGAGAGGATGAAGCCGCCGCCGCCGCTGCTTCTGTAGCTGAACGTATGGGGTGGGGTGGGGGAGGGCGAGCAGGCGGCTGCCTCTAAGTCACAGTGCAGCGCCTACAGGCTAGGCGCTGCATATTACATGTGTGGCGCCTAGCTCGGAGGCGCTGCACTGCTCAGTGCGGGCCCCGGGGTGCCACGCTGGACAGACGTGCAACGCCTGCGAGCTAGGCGCTACACCGTATGGTGTGGCACCTTCGTGTTGGGCACCACTCAAAACGGTCAGCTGAGTGAATTTTTTTTAAACCAGTTCATTTTGTGAAATATTTTCTTCCACAGGTCAAAATTGTCAAATTTGCCTTACCCGGATAGACGTGAGGCCATGCGCTCGTTCACTGATGGCACTGCCCCGTGTCGCTACCCGCACTGTCTTTGGCTACTATGTATGCCAGGTTGTCACTAGTACTATATTTTATCTTCCCAAATGATAACGCCCACACGTGTGGCACGAAGCAATATGGACCAAACACCTCCATTACCATTCATTTTGCCACGTCAAAACAGATGACATCAGCGGGAATCTTTTTGGTTTTCGGCTTAAAAATGTTTTATCTCCTAATTAAAAAATCCAATTAAAAATCCGCTTTCACATTAAATTCGTCTCGACGAGATCTTCAAAACTAGATCCCATGTTGATATATTTGGACGAAATTTTTTTTGCCAAAAGTTGCCATGATGTTTACACTGTAGTTGCCATAGTGTTTACATTAAAGTTGCCATGTGGCAATTTTAGTTTATAGATCATGGCATTTTTAGTATTTTGACAATGGCAATTCCAGTACTTTGACCATGAAAATTATTTTTTGTATGAACCATGGCAATTTTAAGTGCATGTATCATGGCAATTTTAGTTTATGGTTCATGGCAAGTTTAGTTTCCTAATTTCCTTTTTTATAATATGTCAAAATTTACTATAAATGTAGAAACATATCTTGGCAACTTCAATGTAAACACCATGGCAATTTATGTGCAATAGACATGGCAACTTTTAACCAAAAAAAAGTCATCAAAACATATCGATATGAGATCTAGTTTCGAAGATCTGGTCGCGACGGATCTAATGGTGAAAACGGATTTTCATTCAGATTTTTAATTTAAGAGATACAACTTTTTAAAAACTGGAAATCCAAAAAGATTCTCACATGCATTCATGCGATGACGTGGCAATCTGTTTGCTTTAGAGACGTGTGGTACGCCTCCTTTCCTGCCACACGTGTGGCAGTTATCGACGTCCACATTCTCCAACCCACTAAAAGGATACATTCTTGAAAATACACTTATTACTGATTTGCAATCATATATCTTGATACTGATATATGCTATCATAATATACTATGGTACGTGACTGTGGTTTGGACCCATGAATGGTTTTGAGGGCTCAATTCAAAAAAGAAAAAAAAACTTTTTTGCGGGACACAAAAAAGAAAAATTTCAACCAAGCCAGATGATAGACTATGAGTGGAGAAATAAATTTCGCATTTTGCAAATCTATCCTATTCATGATGCATCATGGTAGTACAGAGGACATCAAAGGTAACAAAATTTACTATCAGGACCAAGACCCCAGTGGCGGAGCTTGAAGCAAAAGGTTGCGTGGGCCAGTCTAACCAAGCTATAGAAATTACCCTTGTGTTGACGTTCCATGCCTCAAAATTGGATGTACAACAAAGAAAATCCTGCTAGGCTGGGCGGGGCGGGGCACGTGTTGGCCCTCACGTAGCTCCGCCACTGCAAGAACCACCTAGCAACGATTACAAACAGTGAAACGACTCGAAGACGTACCACCTCATCGCTTCTCCCTCATCGAGGAAGAAAATCTTATTATAAGAAACAGTCGAAAAATCATCATGGTAAGGTCCATAGGACAAGCGCACCAGAACAGCAACCATCGCTAATGGAGAGAGTGGCAGATCAAAACTGTAAAACACATGAACAAAGACGAACGAAGACGGGATCGAAAAAGATCCACCAAAGACCAGCACCAACCTAACCCCTTGAGATCCAATAGAGACACACCTCCGTACGCCCTCCGACAACACTAGGCACACCATTGGGATTAGGATCGAATGTGGGAGACATTATCCCTACCGAGGGACATCGCCGCCGCCACACAACCCAAACCAAGACACTGAATCTACCAAGAAAAAGAGCGGGGTCTCTCTCATCGGCGGGAGCCCGAGTTCCTCTACACCTCCATGGCTATGGTCAACAGAGGCAGGTGTGGACCAACGATGGCACCAACAAAATGTGACACCCTGATTTTGGCAACTTTTTCTTTTCAAACTTTTCTTGGCTTTATTTGAAATTTGAATGGTTTTTGAACCTTTTCATTTGGTCTTGGAAACTTTTGAATCTTTTCCAAGTAATCCAAAGCCTCATCACCTTGCCAATGCCTTGCCAAATATCTCAAGGACCTAAACCCCAATTTAAATCTTTTCCAATAGCCCTTTTCTTTTATTTGGGAATTAGGTCATCATTATGGGTTTGTGAAGCAACCTATAGCCCTGGTGATCAAAAAATTCTCAAATAATTCCCTAAAATACCTTGGACCATATCTTGTCCCAATATCCAAAAATATTCCATGGCCTAGTTCAAACATTTTGCAAAACAATTTATTTTTGTTCCTGGTCAGTCTGGACCTTTGTGAAGAAAGTACCTGCTAGGTTTGTCCAATTGCTCTAAAAAATTTGGGGCATGAGGACAACTACAAATGACTTCCCTCCACCAAGTATCAGCCCCAGGAGATCATCCAAGTGAGCAATACTTCAACATTCAGATTCTGGACCAGATTTGTAGGTTACACATGAACTACCCTCAAACCTCAACCAAACCTCCTCAAACTTGACCAGTTTGGAGTCCTTCCAACAAGGATCACTCCAGACAATCTTTTTGGCTCCATCCCTATCTCTCCACCTCTCCAGATCCCTCTCTTCTTTGCTGTCAGGAACTGTTGCTAAGGCTACCCTTCATCTCAGACCAAACCAAGCCAAACTATGGGTACAGGTGAAGTGAGGGATCGATGGTCGTCACGTTGGACAAGATTTTCCAAGCTTGCGTGGCCTCCTGGTGGCATGCACCATGGTGAGCACGGCGATGGCATGCTTGTCGCCGCGCTCTGTGCCGCGCCAGGCTCGGGACTCGTCAGAGCGAGACGCCTGCGCCGCAGTAGCTTGTCCAAGCGTGCCGACATCATTCCCGTGCGACACCTAGACCTTCCCGACCCTTCCCCCTCGCCGGAGAAGCCCTCGGCGGCCGCCACGACCACGAGCACTATGCCGCCCGTGCGGCCACGGTTGCGACGCCGCTCATCTTCTTCTCCCTGAGCTATCCCCTCGCGCATTTAATGCCTCTGCTCGCTCCCATCGCTTCGCCCGGCACCACGACGGCCAACTCGCCGTCCTTGCTCCAGTGGCGTAGCCAGGTCACCGCTGATCCAGAGAGATCACCGAGCGCCTCCTCCCGCCTATAAATACCCCGCTCGGCCTTGCTGAGCTCCTCACCCCCTCTCCCTCCATCCTCCATTGCCTCCCCAAGCAAGAGCCAAGGCCGAGAGGCCCTCTGGCCTCGAGCTTCGCCGGAGTTCCTCCGCCGCCCCCGCGCTATCAATAGCCACCACCACTCCTCCTCCGCTTCGCCTGAGACCACCGTAGCACTCAGCAAGTTCCACTAGCCCTCCTAGAGCTCCTGCCTCGTCAAACTGCCTGCGAATCGAGCCTCTCCGACGATCACCATAGCGCCAGTCCGCCGGAGAAGAAGGGGGCTGGGCCGTCTGGCCATCTCCGGGGAAGCTACGGGTATAGGAAGGACTGTCTTCGAGTGCCCGATCGAACCCCGTCAACTCCCAGCTCCGTCGCCGTCCCTATCACCGGTGAGCGTCGCCGGAGCCCCCCTTCCTCTGTTCTCTCCCTCCTCCCTCTGTTTTAAACCGAGCGGGCCCCACCTGTTAGCGGCCCAGCAGCGCACGCGCGAAGGGGTAAGTGAAGGCGCCTTTGGCCTTTACGCCTTCGACGTGGCCCATCCCAAGTTTTTCTGTTTTTCTGAATTTTGTTTATTTAAACAGAGTTGAGCAGCCACTTTGACCACTAATAACTTTTTATTAAAAGGTCCACTTCGACGTTGCATTGTGTTCATATTCAACTTCTTTATTTTCTGACCAAGTTTGGTATTTTTCCAATACTCACAGACTTGTTGGTGAATAAAAAGGCTTTATGTGACATTTTCCTTTGCCATTTAAAAATGTTTTCATAAGGAGATTCTTGTGGATTTGAAGACCAGGAGTATTTGAACAACCCAACTGATCAAGGCAAGCCAGGACATCCATATTATGAAGCATTTCATAGCATTGCATAATTCATATTCATTTCCTGCATTTAATTAACATAGATAATTCAAGTGAAGTATTTAAATGCCTATTGTTGACAACTTAAATTGATATGATGAATGACCTTGATTGCTAAGAGAAACTTAGTTGGTTGATCAAGAGTCACCTGTCAGGGCTTACCCATGCAGCCACATTTGCCGTTATGGGACGACCTTGACTTGGTCTGGCTGCGTGCTCTTTCACCGGTACCTCCAGACAGGGAAGGTTATGCGTGCGTGCTGCCCTGATCAGGCAGACGGCGATAACCCTGTGAGCCCAGTTGAGTTTTGTGCCGGCGTCCCTGTTTGGGACATTTTAGTTAGGCCACGATGGTGGCAGGTGTCACGAGGTGACACGGGGCCACCCAAGGCTTGACTCCGAGGGAGTGTGATTGCCGGTGGTACGATGGGAGAGTCACGGGTCAGGTAGGTTTCGTTGGAGCAACGCTGGTCCACCCGAATGGGATCACGAGGTCAGGTGCTCCATAGTGTGGGTAAAGTGCCCAACCTCTGCAGAGTGTAAAATCTATTCGAATAGCCGCGTCCACGGTATTGGACAGCCCAACTAGACCTCTCCAGGTGATCAACCGTAATAACCATAGTAATCATGGAAGAACTTGCCTTATGAGCGGAAGTACTCGCTGGTATCGAGTATTCCGAGGGTTGTGAGACAACCCGGATATGAGTAAGTTAATAGCAGTAAGTGAAACATTTAAGACTTAACAAATTGATTGACATGCTATTATTTGCTGCATATTTGGTTGTCATGTGCTTGCGAGTACATTCAAAGTACTCACCTGGCGTTTCATCCCAGATGCAGGAGAAGACTGAGATGGAGGTCTCGAAGATCCTTGTGGCGATGCCTAGGATGTGTCCTCAGTAGTGTCCCTGTGGATGGAGTTACTATCATGTTCCGCTACGCAGTAGTCTTTCGCTGTAGTATTCCGCAGTAATATCGAGGCCCTGATATGTTAGATAAATAATGTAGATATTGTCATAGCACTAGATGTGCTTTTGGCCTCGATGATCATGTAATAAATAAGCCTGTACTCAACTATTATCAATAAAAGTTCAGCTATGTTCCGTTCCAAGTTGTTGTGTGTTTCCAAAAGACTTGATCTCTGGGTTGGAAACACTGGTAAACCGGTTCTCTAAGCCGGGGTGCCACAACGCTTGGTATCAGAGCCGGGCTGACTGTAGGACACCCTAGGTAACCCGCGCTAGGACTGCGATTAGCGTAGGACCTTGAGTGTGCATCTTGCTTGTTGCATTTGATTGTTGCATGCCATGCCTCATGCATCATAATTCATTATGTTACTAACTCTTGGCATTGTGAGTGTAGATGGTACCAGTTCCATATCACTTTCATCATGAGCCAGAACCCCATACTTTTCCAGCTCTGCTTCGTAGCATCTGGCTTCGGCTGTATCCCAACGGTGATGACCTGGTGTACCAGGTGTTCCGGGAGCAGTTGGGCGAGTCAGTATATGAGTACCATGCAGTGGCTTACATGACCGCGACTTCGGATATTGGAAGCTCTTCCTGCTCTTCCAAGGGCGGAGTGGCTTCTACTCCGGAGTTGGCGATCCAGTTTGCTGCCATGGAGGCTATTACCGACTTGCGCTTCCACGAGGTCGAGATGCAGACCCATCCAGGTTTCTTACACTATCCCACTCTGTCGCCTACGACAAGGCGAGTCCTTTTCTCACCTGTTGACCCGGCGTGTGATCATGCGGCTGGTGTTTTGTCTCGCTATCTAAACGCCAGTTACCGTATGATCATATCCTTGGCTAAGGAGCTGTGTCGTGTTCAGGAGGCACTTGCAGCAGTGACTCCAGCACCTCCCCCTCCTGTAGTTCCACCTAGGTATCCACCACTAGTTCCACCTCCGCGTGTGCTCGATACCCCTTCTGGTTTTTCTGGACCATCAGGCTTATCGTCTGGTAGCTGACTTGAGACCCCAGCTGAGTGGGCCTCACTCCTAGCCACTCTTGCTCCGCCGATGCTAAGGCGACGTGCTCTTTCTCCCGCAGAAGGAGAGCCATCTCAGCAGCGACGTCGTGTCTCCTTTGACCCGGTGACTCACATCATCAGTTCTGAGTCTGACTTAGGATCTGACGATGAGGACTCTTCAGATGGGTAGTGTTCGTGTCACCTACGCACTAGACTGGAACTTGAGTAGTAATTCATGCATCTTTGCATATGTCGACTGCCGTACGAGCATTCTAGCCATGATATTCCCCTACTAGCTTGCCATGTATGATGTTGGGTTATCTTGCATAATTATGTTGTTCTTTTTATTTGCCCTTTTTCATAAATTTTCTCTGGTGTCATATTACTGTATTTCTCCTTATGGATGTTGCTCATCGATTCGGTATTTTCCATGGGAACAAAAATTAGGATGTAGAAAGGAAGTAGTAGTCAAGGTGGCGATGGAAACCCCGTCCATCGATCCGCCAGGCAGGCAGGGCAACCGCCCGAAGACATACCACCACCACCACCTCAAGCACCAACCACAGATCAGATAATGAGAATGTTTGAGGAAAAGAGAAACCAAGACATGGAATTTCTCAAGAGTATGCAGACAATAGTAGGTCAGAACAATGGCAATGGGGTGCATTGCAAACTGTCTTACTTCCAGCGCACAAAACCACCCAGCTTTGGTCAAGCTGTGGATCCTATTGAGGCTGATGACTGGTTAAGAACCATGGAAAAGAAATTGGACATCGCTCATTGTGAAGAAGAAGATAAAGTCCCATTTGTCACCCATTATCTCGAAGGCCCGGCAGCCATATGGTGGGATAAAACCAAGTTAATGTGGCCTGCTGGAGAAGAGATTTCCTGGGAGAAATTCAAAGAGTTGTTTCGCAAGTATCATATTCCCACAGGTATCATGAAAGTAAAGCAGAGAGAATTCCTGGCTCTCACACAATGAAACATGTTTGTGGGAGAATACCTAAACAAGTTCAACAACTTGGCCCGGTACTCTCCTCATGATGTGGCTACCGAATAAAGGAAAATAGTGTAGGAGATATGCCCTAGAGGCAATAATAAATGTTATTATTTATCTCCATGCTCATTATTATGTTTATGTTCCATGCTATAACTGCTGTGGTTCCCGAGCCCGTATATCCATAAAGGCTCTGGGGAAAACCCATGTGCACGTGTGGAATAATAAACGGTAAAATGTATTCCTAGTCATGCCTCTAAGACTAGCTCAAGTGTTGCATGATGATTATGTTTTCCCAATCATGGGCATGTCTATGCCAGCAACTTTGAGGGCACAATGTTAGAAGAGCATTTGTGTTGAATCGACCCGATTGATGTTATGCTATGAGATTCATTCGTCACAAGTTAATGGTTAATAACACATAGATGGTTAACGTTTGCATAATTCCTTAGACCATGAGAGTATCGAGTTTCTTCATGCTTGATTCATGAACTTTGGGGTTTGTTAAACGTCATCCGTAACTGGATGGCTATTACGGCGGCTTACGGGTTCATGGGAAAGTATGTCAAGTAACTTGATAGCTCAAGATTGGGATTTGCTCCTCCAACGATGGAGAGATATCTCTGGGCCCTCTCGGTGTTACGGTATCCATCATCGTCTGGCCAGACACTTTGTGATTTGATCACGGGGATGTCGGAACACGGTAACGAGAAAAGAGAACAATACCGGTAACGAGGTAACTAGCATAGTGGACAAGTTGTTGATCCACGGGAATGCCAACATGTCTCACCTCGGGTATTTGTAACATATCGCGAAGCAACAGGAATAGCACACGGCAACTGGAGGTTCACTCGAATATTCATTCGTGTGGGTATAGGGGTCAATATGGGTGTCCACGGCTCCGATGCTGATCATTGATCGGAAAGTGTTCCGGTCATGTCTATACTTCACCGAACCTATAGGGTCACACGCTTAAGGGTCATCTATCTGTTGAACGCTAGATAGGGAGTCTGAGAGAAAGTCACCGAAAATGTTTCGGAGACAACGGAAGAGTTCCGAGAGAGAGAACACCGAAAGAGTTTCGGTAAAACCGAAAATTTTGTTTCGGAATATTTTTTGGTCAAAAAGGGTTTCGGCACCGCCTGGAAATTTTCAGAGGATGCCAGAATTGGTCTGGGAACTTCTGGGAATTTTCGGAGAGAAAAACCGGAAATGTTCCGAAACTGCCGTAACCGCTGTTAATGCTTTCCGCTGATGAAAACCACCGCACCGAAAATGTTTCGGATCATGCCCAGAATAATTTTAGAGGGTGCCGGAAATGTTTCTGGGACCTCGGAATTTTTCAGAAAAAGTTTCGCGAAAACATCTTGTCTCAGCGCGAGGGGACAAGAGCCCACGAATCGGGGGTTGCATGTTTGGTGGCTTTTTGTCTAGGGAGCATGCATGTTTCATGGAAACATGTTGGTGGCTTGTTGGGGGCCCCCCCCATGGGGAGACAAGTGTGGGCCGGCCCAAGGGCTGCCATGGTGGTGTCCCCTTGGTGCCCCCCTTGTGTTACCATTATGCCCTTTCATGTGTGACATGAAGCTGGGTATTTTGGTATTTCAACATCCCACCCCACCCCTTGCCTTGGCCTATAAAAGGAGGAGAAGGGGCTGCCATTCTCCCCACCCTTGCTCACATACACATGCCAAGTGTTTATCTGGCTTCTCTCTCCCTCCCACGAAAGAGTTTCGTAGAGCCGAAAGGCTGTCTGGGTTCCGGCAGGAACTAGTTCTGGACGGCGAAGCCCTGCCGGATAGGTGACACCGTATGTGTGCAACTCTGTAGAGAGGTCGTAGTTTTCGATCTTAGTGCCCGAGGGGCTGTTCGAGAGTGCCTCCCGAAGGGCTGTCCAAGTGACGGTCCGAGTTCTGTGAGTCCTCCCGAAGGCTGTCCGAGTGACCATTCGAGTTTCGAAGGTCCTCCCGAAGGGCTATCCGCGACATCGTCCGGGGGACTGTTCGACCGCCTCCCGGAGGGCTGTCCAAGGGAAGACGAGGGTATACATCCTCGCGGTTGGGAGGTTTTAAATCCTAGCTGCGGGGATCTGCACCGCCGATCGTCATCGACTCTACTTCCGCTGCGCTACGAGTCGGTAACGAACATGATCAAACCTTGTATGCAGTCTCCATAGTGGTCCTGGGCTGGTGCGTAGGGCGGAAAATTTTTGTTTTCTGCTCGTTACCCTACAGTGGCATCATGAGCCGTGCTTGCGTGATGCAGGTTGCGATCTAGAATACATAGAGATGTATGGGTGTTGCACAATATAATTAGGTAGTAGATGAGTTCTATTACTGAAAATTATTTGTGCGGGTAGCAGATGAAATCTGTTACCCGATGTTCTTGTTGCTTCCCTGGAATTTGCATATTTCTGATCTTGATAACAGTATGGTGGAGTTTCAAAGTTCTGGCAATCCGCGATCCTGATTGATCAACGAAGTGCTAACAGTTCATTGAATTCCACCGTAGTTAAAAGGAAAGATGAAATTTCGCAGACAAAAGGGCAATGCAGATATGATCTGCACGGGGGTCATGCGTATGACGAAGTTTAGTATGGGGCTCGAGATTTTATTATCTCGGTTTTCATACACCCTGGAAAGTTAATCTAGCGACTTGAATTATCATACTTGATGATGGACGTTGGTACCTTCGGTTTGTTTCGAAACCTTAGAAGCCACGTAAAACAAGTTTTTGCATGAACCGATTAGAGGCGTCTAACTTGGTTTTGCAGGAGGGTTTGCATGTGCATATGATGTGGTATAGCAGTGCTCATAATAATTTGATTATGTATGAGATGACTATATAATGTAAATTTATTGACCTGCGTGTCATGATTTGGCATGATGGCTGGAGCCATATGATTGCACTTTAAATGACCTGCATGTCAACCTTGTTGTAATGCATTATTTTATTAGCTATAGAGATAGCAATATTATCTGGTGCATCGACAAGGTGGTGGCAATCTTCGCAAAGGTGAACACCGACACGAATGCCGAAGACGAAGAAATACAAGACTTCTCCGTCAGAAAGGGCTATACCATATCATGCTATTATGAATTGCCTGAGATGTTTATCCCTTATGTTGCACCCTTTTTGATTGCGCGGTAGTCGCTTTTATTAGGGTGATCTCTCACAAAAATATCAAGTAGTTAGTGTTCTCCCAAGTGTAGCACCGTCACGGCACCTAACTTTTCGGGGCATCACATGGACACATGGGTGCGAACGATTAGGGAAGTGTGAGGCGGGTGAGTTGAGACCTCGCAGCAAGATCACTTGGTTGTCTTGACGTTCTGGAGGAGCGTCCTGAGCTCGGAACACGCCCATCGAAAGATGAACAAGAGTCACATAGAGATGTGATTGGCAAGTTGGCCTACCGATTGCAATTTTCGTCACTTGAGATGGACACATCCTTGGCGTTGAATTGTAATATGGATCTTGAATCGCTCACAATCAATTATGAGAGATATTGATTTGAGTGGGAGAGCACTGTTGAATTAACCTGTTTAATTCTCGGTGCAATTAATTTTGAACAGTGTCTAAAGTGTGATTTGCATAATAGTTGTAGAATAATGGCTCGCATTTCCACCTTCCCTATTAAAATTGAATAGCTGTTAAATATCTGGTTAAAACTTTACGGTTGGTAACGTAATGTGAGGATTGTCCTCAAGAGTGCCGAGAAGGACTTTGTCCTATCGCATACTTTGGTATTCTCTCGCTTATGCTATGGATCATGTGACTCTCGTCCTTCAATCCAAAAGCTAGAATTCCGTTTCAGTCAAGTGCAATACATTTGCTTCCATAGACCTGAACTTCGAAAGTTTGGATAGTTATGTGATATTCATGGAATCTGAAAATCATTTTCAGAGACAGACAAAGGCTAAAAGATATGAGATATCCAAAGCAATGTTTGTTTGCAAACTATTAGTAAAGGAGTTTACTATGCATTAGACTGATAAGAGAGGGATCCAGTAGAACGCCTGTCATATGATGAAAGGTGAATAAAACAACAACTTAAAGATAATGGAAGTGTCCGAAGGTTGTTAGTGAAACTTTCACGCCTTGGAAGTCCAGGGCTAATGCCACTCTTAAGTTGGGTGCTTCTGAGAGTAGGAGAAATACTAAAAGTTAAACTGTTAGAAGTATAAAGGCAAAAAGAGAGAAGACTGGAATATCCAGCTCAAGTATGAATGTCATACAAGTTTTTGATGTATAGAAGGCTGGTCAAAGATATAGTTCTTGGGAATTATGATTAAATTGTTAATCACTAATTCTTGGGTATTGTGAGTTAATCACAAATATACCCGCTCGATTGCATTCTGTTGCAACTCGATGTAAGAACTACTATGGCCTGAAAGACTAGCCAAGAATGAGGTTTTGGTATACACAGGGAACATAGTAAAATGTTACTATACCTTCCATCGGTGTATTACCATCTGTATTTATTTTCATAATTCATTTAGAGTTTCACAAACTCTAGCCCATTGCATAAGGTATCTTGCAAGAAGGTTGTTCATAAGAGAACTTTTGATGTTCGAAGTTATGAATAACATAAGGGCCATACTTTCATTGAGAATGAGATGTATGTTATGAATAATGATATTAATATATTACCTCTGGATTTACTTTAATAATTCATTTTAGAGTTTCATACACTCTAGCCCATTGCAAAATGTTTGTTGCAAAAGGGTTGTTCATAAAAGAACAATTGTTGTTCAGTATTATGAATAACATGAAGGGCCATGCTTCCATCCAGATGGGACGTAAATTATGAATATTGATGGTAATATGATACATCCATAACACTGACGCTAAATGTCGCAAGACTAAAAGAATACCACACAAGTGTGGCACTGCATTTGGTCACATTGGAGAAACCCGCATGGAAAATTCCATTATGATGGATTTTGAAGTCATTTGATTTTGAATCATCTGACACTTGCAACTTTTCTCTGAAAAGTAAAGTGACTAAAATACCGTTCACAGGCCATAAGGAACGAACAAAGAACGTATTGGTGATCATGCATCATGATGTATGTAGTCCAATAAATGTTGTTGCAAGTAGTGGATTTATCTATCTTCAGAAATGACTCAAGTAGATATATGGATATTTACTTGATGAGACGTAAGTCTAGATCTTTTGAATTCAGTCAAAAGGTTTTCGACAATGAAGTAGAAGTTATTGTAACAAGAAAATTATGTTTCTACAATTGGATTGCAGAAAGGAATATTTGAGTTACAAGTTTAGCGAATGTCTGATGAGTTGTGAAAGGGGTTTCATAACTTGCACCTCCCGGAACACCACTGCAAGTGGAAAGTCCGTGAAGATGTAATCGAACCATTTATGACATGGTAAGATCAAAGATGACATAAATAAATTTGCCATTATCCCTTTTAAAAGGTGATGCTTTAGAGACTGCGGCTTTTACACTGAAAAGAGCTCCATCAGGTCTGTTGAAATGACACCATGGTATGGTACGCCCAACCATGTTGTATCTTTTCTTAACATTTGGAATATGGGGCTTGTGTAAAAGGTTACAAACCTATTCCAAATCAGACAAGTGCTACTTTGTAGGTTATCCCAAGTAATTGGGTATTCCTCCCTCACTATACCGAGGCCAATAGGTTTGCCACAAAGAACGGTATGCTTTTTGAAGAAAATGGTTCTTTCAAAAGGTGAGTGGGAGAATAATGCAACTCGACGAGATAACCAGTATCTCCATCATCAGGTCAAAGGAAAGAGACCTTGGAAGTAATTCCAGAGTTTCCTACTGCGACTGATACGGAAGTCTCTACAATAAAATGTATGGACTTCGGTCGAACTTGCAGCTGAACCATGTAGGCAAGGCTCGTGCAAACCTCTCAGGTGCGCAAACGAGATATTGTTGTTAGACAACAGTATACCTACGATACACAAGGAAGCGTTGATGGGCCCTGACTCCGGAATTGGCTAAATGCCAATACAATCCGAGATAGTTTCCATATAAGTGATTCAAGATTAAAACCTTGATACACCTTTCGGAAGACTTAGAGTCTGACGAATATTTATGGAACTATAACTGATACGAATAAAAATGTTTTATCCATAAAGCTCGACTTGTTGCAATATACAAGTTCAAGGAGTTGACTACGATGAGGTTGCTTCACCGTAGCGATGCTTAAAGTCGGTTTGGGTTGAACTAGCAATTAATACATATTTCATATCATGAGATATAAAACAATGGAAGACAAAAGGATTTCCATCTGATGGAAATGAAACCAAGGACTTGCATGTGTTACAGTCCAAGGTATTTTGTCAATCCAGAGGATGCTAGTAAGGGTGCAAACTTCAGAGTTCCAGCGATGGACAGAAGAGAGCAAAGTGGAGTTGGAATCTTCATGTTTTGATGAAATGGTCAAAGGAGTTTTGACTTCATCAATGGATAACGAAGATGCTTATAAATCTAGAAAGTAAGTGGGAGCATAATAATATTTCTAAAAACCTTGTGTGCTTGACACATTGGTAATTGGAATTAAATTTCTTGACACGAATTAGGACTTCATTTGGAAATAGTTTTTCAATGAAGTGCTTGGGCTAAATAGCCTTTATATTAGGCATGATGATCTATGGAGATAGATTTACCTAATAGGGCTGAGCAAAGATACATATTGACAAGATGCTAAAACCTAATAGGGCGAGTCGTGAGCAGGGGGTATATATAGGCCTCTCTTTAGTCCCGGTTTGTGTCTAGAACCGGGACTAAAGGACACCATTTGGTCCCGGTTCCAGCCACTAACCGGGACTAAAGGTGGTGGGCCAGGAGCGAGGCCCATTGGTCCCGGTTCGTGCCTGGTACCGGGACCAAAGGGGTCAGACGAACCGGGACCAATGGCCGCCGAGGCCCGGCCGGCGTCCTGGCCTCACGAACCGGGACTGATGCGCCCTTTGGTCCCGGTTCATAGGTGAACCGAGATTAATTAGTCGCGAGCAGGGGGTATATATAGGCCTCTCTTTAGTCCCGGTTTGTGTCTAGAACCGGGACTAAAGGACACCATTTGGTCCCGGTTCCAGCCACTAACCGGGACTAAAGGTGGTGGGCCAGGAGCGAGGCCCATTGGTCCCGGTTCGTGCCTGGTACCGGGACCAAAGGGGTCAGACGAACCGGGACCAATGGCCCCCGAGGCCCGGCCGGCGTCCTGGCCTCACGAACCGGGACTGATGCGCCCTTTGGTCCCGGTTCATAGGTGAACCGAGATTAATTCCCTTTTCAGGCCTGGACCAAAGCCCTGTTTTCTACTAGTGGGCTGGCTGGGTTGGAGATGAGGAGCAGAGCCGCCGGCCGGGTCCTGCTCTGTTTTTTGGCCGGTTGTGGGAGAGCTTTGTGGTGCTCTAGCTCACCTCCTATGCACATGAGGTGTTCAATGAAATGCCCGAGCCACACTTAAGCTTTCTCCTCTCGAAGCTCCTTGTCCAAGCTCCATTTTCCTCAAGATTTGTCTAGGTTTGGCGGTCCATCCTGTCCCGTCCCCGTCCTCACCGCCGTTGATCGCCCGCGCCGATCTCGTCGCCAGCACCACCGTGGTGAGCCTCTTGTTCTTTTCTTCTTTCTAAAAGAAAAAATTTCTTACTTGTATGATTTAGATAGATACTTGTGTTATTTTCTTACTTTTATTATTGTTTGTTATTATATAGTGTGATGATTTTGGTATCTGCCTCCGTCGGCCCTCGTCCTGTATATGATTCGGATGTGGTATATATTATCTTTTATAACTATTTGGTTCATTTAGTGTTTATGACAATTATGCCGAGCAACATGACACAGATGTTTTTATCTAGGAGGTATGTGAACCGGAAATTCCAACCGACCCTATTGTCGAGAGGTTAAATTTAGTTGAAGAAGAAAACAAATACCTGTACTTTGGTTTTAATGTGATGATGAACTTCTATTAATTTGGTCACTTCTGTAATCATGATGTTCTGTAATGGTTTTTGACACACTTAATTATATATAATGCACGCAGATGAACCGGCAATGGATGTGCGGTAACAGACGCACCTCCGAGTACATTAAGGGCGTGCATAATTTTCTCGAAGTGGCTGAGGCAAACAAGCAGAATGGTTTTATGTGCTGTCCATGCCCTATCTGTGGGAATACGAAGTCTTACTCTGACTCGAAAACCCTTCACATCCACCTGCTTGAGAAGGGTTTCATGCCACACTATAATGTTTGGACCAAGCACGGAGAAAGAGGGGTTATGATGGAAGACAGCGAAGAAGAAGAGGATGATGACAACTATGTGCCCCCTGAATACGGTGATGCTGCAATGGGGGAACTGAAGATCAAGAGGAACCAGACGATGTGCCCGATGATGATCTTTGATGGGTCATTGTTGATGCAAAGAGACAATGTGAAAGTGAAAAGGAGAAGTTGAAGTTCGATCGCATGTTAGAGGATCACAAAAAAGGGTTGTACCCAAATTGCGAAGATGGCAACACAAACCTCGGTACCACACTGGAATTGCTGCAGTAGAAGGCAGACAATGGTGTATCTGACAACGGATTTGAGAAGCTACTGAAAATATTGAAGAAGAAACTTCCAAAGGATAACGAATTGCCCGACAGTACGTATGGAGCAAAGAAGGTTCTATGCCCTCTAGGATTGGAGGTGCAGAAGATACATGCATGCCCTAATGACTGCATCCTCTACCGCGGTGCGTATGAGGATTTGATCGCATGCCCGGTATGCGGTGCATTGCGGTATAAGATCAGACGAGATGACCCTGGTGATGTTGACAGTGAGCGCCCCAGGAAGAGGGTTCCTGCCAGGGTGATGTGGTATGCTCCTATAATACCACGGTTGAAACGTCTATTCTGAAACAAAGAGCAAGCCAAGTTGATGCGATGGCACAAAGATGGCCCTAAGAAAGATGGGAAGATAAGAGCACCCACTGACGGGTCGCAGTGGAGAAAAATCGAGAGAAAGTGGGGGGACTTTGTAGGTAACGCAAGGAAGGTATGGTTTGGTTTAAGCGCGGATGGCATTAATCCTTTTGGGAAGCAGAGCAGCAATCATAGCACCTGGCCCATGACTCTATGTATCTATAACCTTCCTCCTTGGCTGTGCATGAAGCGGAAGTTCATTATGATGGCAGTTCTCATCCAAGGCCCTAAGCAACCCGGCAACGACATTGATGTGTACCTAAGGCCATTAGTTGAAGAACTTTTACAGCTGTGGAATGGAAAAGGTGTACGTGTGTGGGATGAGCAAGACCAGCAGGAATTTGACCTACATGCGTTGTTGTTTGTAACCATCAATGATTGGCCTGCTCTCAGTAATCTTTCAGGAAAGACAAACAAGGGATACCACGTATGCACGCACTATTTAGATGACACCGAAAGTATATATTTGGACAAATGCAGGAAGAATGTGTACCTGGGGCATCGTCGATTTCTTTCGACCAACCATCAATGTCGAAAGAAAGGCAAGCATTTCAAAGGCGAGGTAGATCACCGGAGGAAGCCCGCTGTCCGTACTGGTGATCACATACTTGCTATGGACAATGATTTACAAGTAATCTTTGGAAAGGGTCGCGGCAGACTAACTGTTCCGAATGACGCTGAGGGACGCGCACCCTTGTGGAAGAAGAAATCTATATTTTGGGACCTACCCTATTGGAAAGACCTAGAGGTCCGCTCTGCAATCAACATGATGCACGTGACGAAGAATCTTTGCATGAACCTGGTTGGCTTCTTGGGCATGTATGGGAAGACAAAAGATACACCGGAGGCACGGGAGGACCAGCGATGTGTGCACGAAAAAGATGGCCTGCCTCCAAAGCAGTATGAAGGTCCTGCCAGCTACGCTCTTACCAAAGAAGAGAAGGAAATCTTCTTTGAATGCCTGCTCAGTATGAAGGTCCCGTCTGGCTTCTTGTCCAATATAAATGGAATAATAAATATCCCAGAGAAAAAGTTCCAGAACCTAAAGTCTCATGAATGCCACGTGATTATGACGCAACTGCTTCCGGTTGCATTGAGGGTGCTTCTACCGGAAAACGTTCGACTAGCCATTGTGAAGATATGTGCATTCCTCAATGCAATCTCTCAGAAGGTGATCGATCTAGAAATCCTACCAAGATTAAGGAGTGATTTGGCGCAATGTCTTGTCAGTTTCGAGCTGGTGTTCCCACCATCCTTCTTCAATATCATAACGCACGTCCTAGTTCATCTAGTCGACGAGATTGCCATTCTGGGCCCTGTATTTCTACACAATATGTTCCCCATTGAGAGGTTCATGGGAGTCTTAAAGAAATATGCTCGTAACCGTGCTAGGCCAAAAGGAAGCATCTCCACGGGCCATCAAACAGAGGAGGTCATTGGGTTTTATGTTGACTTCATTCCTGACCTTAAGAAGATTGGTCGCCCTTAATCGCGGTATGAGGGGAGACTGACTGGAAAAGGCACGCTAGGAGCGGACTCAATAATATGTAGGGACGGGCATTCTTCGTCTCAAGCACACTACACAGTTCTACAGAATTCTACCTTGGTGACCCCGTATGTCAATGAACACAAGAATATTCTGCGCTCCAAACACCCGGAGCAGTGTGACGACTGGATTACATGTGAACACATCAGGACATTCGGCAGTTGGATGCAAACACGTCTCATGGGTGACAACACTGTTTCTGATGAGCTGTACTCGTTGGCAAGGGGACCATCTTCGACTGTATTGACTTACAAAGGGTACGAGATAAATGGGAATACATTTTACAAGATCAACCAAGATCAAAAGAGCACCAACCAAAACAGCAGTGTCCACTTTGATGCAGCAACCAAGAGGGGAAAGGACACATATTATGGTTACATAGTGGACATATGGGAACTTGACTATGGACATGATTTTAAGGTCCCTTTGTTTTAGTGCAAATGGGTCAATCTGTCAGGAGGCGGGGTACAGGTTGACCCACAGTACGGAATGACAACAGTGGATCTGAACAATCTTGGGTACACAGATGAACCATTCGTCCTAGCCAATGATGTGGCGCAGGTTTTCTATGTGAAGGACATGTCTACCAAACCGAGAAAAAGAAAAGATAAGGAAGTGAATACAGCATACGATGAGCCAAAGCACCACATAGTTCTTTCAGGAAAAAGAGACATCGTGGGATTGGAGGGCAAGACAGACATGTCTGAAGATTATGAAAAGTTTCATGAAATTCCTCCCTTCAAAGTCAAGGCTGACCCAAGCACCCTATTAAATGATAAAGATTATCCATGGTTACGGCGCAATAAGCAAAGGACACAAGCGAAGAAAAAGTGAAGACTTTCTCTCCACAATTATTATGATGATGCCTTTGATCTAGAATATCACTGCAGTTACATGTGAAGAAATGAAATGCCTTTTGTAACAGATGAGTTTCCGTCCGAAACCCTGATACTTCGAAAGAGATTGTCCATTTTGTACACGAAGTGCATCCAGTTTTTTCCGTAACCCTCTCAACTTTTTAACACAAGCTATGTGGGTGAAATGATGATACCATGCCAACTTTCAACCTTTTCACAGTTCATTTGAAGTGCTTTTCAATTTCAGGGTCATTAAGCTCAAAAAAATCAGTAAATGCATGAAAAATACCAAATGAAGTCAGAAAGGGTTGAAAATTGATGATGTGGCTTTGAATGGTGCATTTTGAACACACAAAAAGTCTGGAGTTCAAATAAGTTCAAAAAAAATGAAATCCCTTTGTAACAGATGAGTTTCCGTCCTAAACCCTGATACTTCGAAAGAGATTGTCCGTTTTGCACAGGAAGTGCAACCAGTTTTTCCGTAACCCTCTCAACTTTTTAGGACATGCTATTTGGGTGAAATGATGATACCATGCCAACTTTCAACCTTTTCACAATTCATTTGAAGTGCTTTTCAATTTCAGGGTCATTTAGCTCAAAAAATCAGTAAATGCATGAAAAATACCAAATGAAGTCAGAAAGGGTTGAAAATTGATGATGTAGCTTTGAATGGTGCATTTTGAACACACAAAAAGTCTCGAGTTCAAATAAGTTCAAAAAAATGAAATCCCTTTGTAACAGATGAGTTTTCGTCCGAAACCCTAATACTTTGAAAGAGATTGTCCATTTTCTACCCGAAGTGCATCCAGTTTTTGCCATAACCCTCTCAACTTTTTAGCACATGCTATGTGGGTGAAATGATGATACCATGCCAACTTTCAACCTTTTCACAGTTCATTTGAAGTGCTTTTCAATTTCAGGGTCATTTAGCTCAAAAAAATTCAGTAAATGCATGAAAAATACCAAATGAAGTCAGAAAGGGTTGAAAATAGATGATGTGGCTTTGAATGGTGTATTTTGAACACACAAAAAGTCTGGAGTTCAAATAAGATCAAAAAAATGAAATCCCTTTGTAAGAGATCAGTTTTCGTCTGAAACCCTGATACTTCGAAAGAGATTGTCCATTTTGTACACGAAGTGCATCCAGTTTTTGCCGTAACCCTCTCAACTTTTTGGCACATGCCATGTGGGTGAAATGATGATACCATGCCAACTTTCAACCTTTTCACAGTTCATTTGAAGTGCTTTTCAATTTCAGGGTCATTTAGCTCAAAGAATGAACTAATAACAAAAAGAATTAACTAGAAAACTTTTATGAAACTCTAATAGCAAAAGGAATCAACTAAAAAATCAATTAAAATATTCTGTTATGATCAACTAAAATAAAACTATAATATTCTTCAATAGCAAAAAGAATCAACTAAAAAGCTTTTATAAAACTCTAATAGCAAAAGGAATCAACTAAAAACATTTATAAACTCTAGTATTTTTGAAACTAAAATATAAAAAAAGTATGCAACTAAAATTATCAAAGTATTTTTTGTTCAAAATTTAATAGCAAAAAGAATTATCATAAAGAATTTTTTGTTAGAAACTTTAATAGCAAAAAGAATTATCATAAAGAATTTTTGGTTAGAACTAAAATAACAAAATCTGTTTTTGAATATAAGATAAAACATAGTAATATAAATAGCAGAAAAAAATCACTCAAAAATCTATTTTATAGTAAAGTTATTCACAAACTAGTGATTCACACAAATTTCAAAGAATTCAAATTTAAACTATTCAAATTTGAAAACTAATGGCACTAACAGAAAGTTTATAATTTTTGTGACCTAACAGCAAAAAGAATTAAAAAAAATAAAGCAAAAAACAAAAGAAAATAAATAATGCAAAAAACAAAACAAAAAAACTGGAAAAAAAAATGCCGCCTACTGGGCCACCACGGCTTGAATACGACTAGAAACCCAACCAGCCAGGTGGGCCAGGATTCAGGCCCGCAGAAGGCCCAGTAGGCCGACAGGCATATACAGAGAGGTTAGGCCCGTAATCCTGCTTTAGAGAGGAGCTCGAAGGCTGAGGCGCACCGCGCCTTTTAAACAGGTGCACCACTCTCTCAACTAGCGAGGTGGGACTAAACTCCCACCACGCCGCTGTGCAAGCCCATTGGTCCCGGTTTGTGGCACGAACCGGGACTAATGCCCCCCTTTAGTCCCGGTTTGTGGCACCAACCGGGACCAATGCCACCCTTTGGTCCCGGTTCGTGCCACCAACCGGGACCAAAGGTCGAGACCTTTGGTCCCGGTTGGTGGCATGAACCGGGACCAAAGGTGGGCTTTGGTCCCTGTTTGTGGCACGAACCGGGACCAAAGGGTTTGCTATATAAGTCAGGACTTAGCAAATTTCAACCCACCCGCCATTCTTCTCTCGACGACGCCGCCCCGCCCCTGCTGCTACTGCCCTCCTCACCGTCGTCGCCGTCGCCGACCTGCCCCAACGCCGTCCCCGACGTCGCCATTGCCCCGATCGACACCGTCGCCGCGCCCCTGCCCCACCACCGAGCCCCTGCCCCGGCCCGCCCCCGCCCCAGCCCACCCCCGCCGTCGCCCTCGCCAGCCGCCCCCGCTGTGATGTAACACCCTGGATTTTGCCCATTTTCTTTTACTTTTAATTTTGGTCCGGATTTGCTTTTCTGTGACTTAGTGGTCTTGAAACCTGGATGGATCACTATTCATTTTTCTTCACAAGTGGCTTGCCAACTTCAAAACTATCCCAAGACCTTGTCATTTCCATTTTGGACCAATCCCAATATTCTTTTCTTTGGAATATTCCTTTTTCTATTAAAGGAATAACTCTGTTTGCTCTGGGTTGTGAAGCAACCCATATTTCTATCATTCCCAAAATTCCCAAAAATTGTTTGGGTCATATCTCCCACAAATATGTCAAACCCTTCCTTGTCATGTCCAAAAATATTTCACAAATATTCCTTTTCTGATTTTGCCTTATCTGTCAGATTGAGAAGTAAGTACCCTTTATATTTGATTGCTTGCTCTCAAACTTTGTGTGCACTCTTTCCAACCCATATCATTGCCACACGCCAAAGTTCAACTTTATTTGGATATAAATCTCCCTTGGCTAATTTCCAAAGTTTCTGGTCAACTGGAAACTTTGTAAAGCAAGTACCATCCAGGAGTATCCAAATGAGTTGAAATTTTGCAAGCATCTTTATATGCTCGAATCATGACTCTCCACCAAGTTTCAACCCTATAAAATCATCTATGTGATCACAGCATCAAATCTTTGTTTCTGGTAATTATTATGGGTTGTGAAGCAACTATAATTTTATTGCTCCATAATTCATGAATAATTTCCAGAACATGCTTATACCCATATCTCACTTCTCCACAAAATTTGGGCTCATTCCATTTCACCAATAATTTCCTAGAATTTTTCAAAGATTCTGTCCATTTGGAAGCTGTGTGAAGGAAGTACCATTTTGGTTTATCCAAATGGTATGAAATTTATATAGTACCTTCATATGACCATATCAATCATCTCCTCCAAATTTCAGCCCAATCGCATGTGATGTGTGAGTGCTACTTCAAGATTGGCAAATCTGGTCAGTGAGGCCATTTGAACAGCAAGTGTTATCTACACTCATCCATATGGGCTGAAACTTGGCCACAAGACTCATATTAGCAGGTGATCACACCATGCCAAATATCAGAGCCAATCTCCAGACGATTCTTCCTCACCAAGTATCAAACACCTTCCTGTTCCAGACAAAACCTGCTTGTTGTGGTCACCTCAAGTCCCTCTGTGCCTGTCTCCTTCCTTCTTGACCTCATCCTCTGAGTGACCAGTCGAGTTGACATGGTGGAGTTGACCAGGACACGTGGAAACGCCGCGTCCACGCGGTGACCGTCGCCCTGGCATGCCATGGACGCGCGCTGCGTACTGGTCAGCTCGGGCCCCTCTTCTCCTCGTCGGTTCCGCGCGAGTTGTCATGTCTAATAGTTCCCCCTCGTCGTCCTCTTCTCCCTGGACCCCTCTCCCCCTCTCACGTCCTCTCCTGCGCAGCCCGACAGCCGCGCCCGTGACTTGTCGCCGTCGCGTCCGATCACCGCAAGCCCTCCCGATCCTTCCCAGCTTCGCCCGAACCCTCTCCGCTTCTCCGTGACCATTCTGGATGCATCTCCCCTCCTCCACGAGCTTTCCCGAAGCTCCAGCACGCGGCGCACGCATCGCCACGGCCGAGCTCGGCCACCCCTGTCGCTCGCCTATTTATAGGCATTCCCGAGCCCCTCCGAGCACTCCAAGCTCCTCCCCACTCTTCCTCTAGCCGCCCCGACCTCCAAACCGAGCTCAAGAAACTCTCTGCCCCGCCTATGGCCGCCATGTCTATCGCCGGCCGCCGCCTAAATTGGCGAGAACCGAGCCCTTCCCCTCCTTCCTGACCTCACCAGGGGATCACCCGGACCCCATAGCATCTTCCCCTGCTCTCCGTTCGTCGCCGGACCAACCAGAGCCGCCGCTTCCCTCAACCGGCCGCCACCGCCCGCGATCTCTGCTTCCGCATGGTGCCGCGGCCATGACCCTCCCCGGTGCCCGCAGACCGTCCAGGTGGAGGCGCCGATCCTCCCCGCACCCGCCGATGGCCTAGGGCGGGCGGGAGACGGCCGGAGCCGCCTGGGCCCCTCGCCGGCGTCGCCTCTCCCCTGTTTCCTCTGCTTCGTCGGGAAGGAGCAGCGGGAGGAGGAAGGAGACGAGCGCCAGCGTCTCCCTGCCCATGGACCCCACCGGTCGGCGACCGAAGAGGGTGGCCCACCAGCCAGCTCGGATAAGTGGACACGCATATCGCGAAATACGTTTTCCACTGGTGAAAGCGCACTCAACTGCTCTTCGGCCAGCAATACGCTTTCACTTATCTGAAAGCGCATTTTCTGGAGTGCGCGTTCTGTTTTTCCAGCCGAGGGCCTGTTTGTGAAGATTATTTTACAGACAGGTCCCTGGCAGAAGAACTATTGTATCTTTTTACTCATAACTCTGATCGAGGTGAATCCAAAGCCCACTTCTTCGCCTCTTCGAGCCCGTCGTGTTGGTATCATTTTCACTATGTGGTTCTACTGTGAAAATGACCATTTTGCCCTTGCCCATAAACAGCCCTCCGAGAGAGAACTGTTTCCGACAATCACTTCCGCGACCATTCCGCACTTCTCCCCGGTGTATCCCTTCACCCCCAGGCAAGCCACAACTCTCATCTGCATCATCGCATTGCAATGTCATAGTTTGACTATTTACTTTATCGGCAAGTATGAGTAGCTGTGAAATGGATTGGATTATGCAATATTCGAGTTAATTCTCGGATAGGTGACTACCATGTTGAGTACCGGATTATTAGTGACTAGTAGCTTACCCACTTGTTGATATTGTGATGTTGAGATCACTGTCTATGATTATTTTGGAGTTCATCCGGCAGTTCGTAGAGATGAATTAGTACCAGTGGCTTAAGCATATTGGTTATTGGATTGCTATGATATCGGAGTGTCAGCCATGACAGAGATTGTTCGAGGATTAGATATTTCATGGTTGACCTTGAGTCACCTGTCCGGACTTATCCGTGCAACCACATTTGCCGGTATGGGATGGCCTTGACTTGGTCTGATCGCGTGCTCTTTCATCGGTACTGCCCGACAGGGAAGGTTATGCGTGCGCGCTACCCTGGCCCGGTAGGCGGCGATAACCTTGTGAGCCCAGTTGAGTTTTATGCCGGCGGCCCCGTTTGGGACAGTATAGTTTGGCCACGACGGTGGCAGGTGTCACGAGGTGACAAGGGGCCACCCAAGGCTTGACTCCGAGGGAGTGCGATTGCCGGTGGTACGATGGGAGAGTCACGGGTCAGGCAGGTTTCGTTAGAGCAACGCTGGTCCACCCGAATGGGATCACGAGGTCAGTGCTCCATAGTGTGGGTAAAGTGCGCAACCTTTGCAGAGTGTAAAATCTATTCGAATAGCCGTGTCCACGGTATTGGACAGTCCGTCCAGACCTCACTAGGTGGTCAACCATAGTAGTAATGATGATGATGGAAGAACTCGTCGTATGATCAGAAGTACTCGATGGATCGTGACTATTCTGAGGGTTGTGAGACAACCCAGAAGAGAATAAGTTTGTCAGACTTGTCGTGCAGATGGAATCAGGTATTTCATATGTTAGCCATGGGATGGCTGTGAGTTGAGTGGTCGGATGACCACATGCTTGGGGATTGGACTTGGTATAGGTTCGGATTGGAGCCTTAGATTATTTGAAGTATGGATTTAATACGCTTTACCTTACTGCAGTCATTTCAGTAGCTACCTTGCTAGATAACCATGCTGGTTAATTTTTGATTGCTATGATGTTGTCTTGCTTTAATGCTGATGTTTGCTGTGAGCTTGCGAGTACATTCAAAGTACTCACCTGGCATGTCATGCCAGTTTGCAGGTCATGCCGTGATTGCTTGCTTGCCGAGGATCCTGTGCTTGCGATCTAGGATACGCGTTCTAGCAAGAGGCCCTGTGGAGTGGAGTCCATCACCGTCGTCGCTGTTCCGCTGCCGAGAGAGTTACTCCGCTGTTAGCATAGAGCTACCCCGGGCAGGCATAGTGTTGCCGTGCCGATGTAATCCTGGTACCGTTGTAACCATATCCATAGTAATAAAGAGCTGATTTGTTCTATGCCAACAGTGCCATATTCCAGAAGACTTGTCCTTGGGCTGGAATACGGGGTGTTCCGGTTTACTCTGAGCCGGGGTGCCACATGTGAGCCGCCGCGCCGCCCCGGCTCATAACATTTTTTTTCATATAGCAAAGTCAAAATTCTTTGTTCAAAGTTCATAGCATTTTTTTGTTCATATAGCAAACCCTATATGTTCATAGCAGTTTTTTTTCATATATGTATTTTATTTCATATATGTGGCTATATGTATTTTTTTGTTCATATATGTTCATATGGATGGATGTATATATATATGATGTTCATAGAATATATTTTTTTTCATAGAATATTTTTTTTGTTCATAGAAATTAGTTAAAATGAGGGGGGACATCGGACATGACATGAGGGGGGACGTCGGACGTTGGACATGTCATGAGGGGTGATCGTCATTGTCGTCTACCCCCTCCCCGATAACTTCGACATGAGGGGGGACGTCGGACGTCGAACATGTCATGAGGGGTGAGCGTCATGGTCGTCTACCCCCTCCCCGATAACTTTGACATGAGGGGGGACGTCGGACATGTCATGTGGAATTTTTTTTGTTCATATAGAAAACTCCGGTAACTTTGACATGAGGGGGGACGTCGATCAACCCCCTCTCGCCCGACCAACTCTCGAGTCCACCCAAACCGGGACTGAAAAAGCGTTGTCGAGGCCACCCCAAACCGGAACAAGTCTAGATATATCGGAAAAACAAGTCTAGATATATCGGACGATATGTAGATATGTCGGATATCGGGTTTGCTTTCTAATAAAGAATTTGTGACGCCCGGATAGTTAAGCTACAGTAACCCTCTACTAATGATGCCACATCACCACGATTACTGTTGTTAATCTCGCGTTAGTTCAAAACTGATTCAAATTCAAATTTAAAATCAAGTCAAACTTTTAAAGTTTTCAAATGACAAAACAGAAATGTTCAAGGTGTGGCAAATATTCTCCGGATATTTGTCATGTTGAAACCACATTTTTATAAAGTAAAGTAATGCACCTAAATAATTAAAACAGCAGCAAAACATTTAATTAAATGCCTTTTCCAAATTAATAAAATACTAAACTATTTTTATTTGGGGTCAAAACCTTTTTGTAGCGGTGGTATAAATAGTTATGCTATTTTAGGTACCACTTTTATATTTATAAAACTAAAATAAAGCAAAACAGAAAAAAGAATAAATAAAAACAAAAGGTAAAACAAAAATATTTAAAAGGAAACCCCCCCCCGGCTCCCCATGGCCTCGGCCCAGCCACCCAGCAGGCCGGCCCAACCACCCACCACGAGCGCCCTAACCCTACCGACCCCCCCACTCGTCCCGCACGATCCCCACTCCCCCCTCGTCTCCCTCCCAGCGCCGCCTCCCCCTCGCACCCACACGACGCCCACAGGGGGCTCGCCCCTCGTGTGTCCCGCTCGGCCGCCGGCCATGGAGGCCCCCGTGTTGGCCGCGAAACCGCGCCGTGTGCCACGGCCTCCTCCTCCTCCCCGTTCGTGGATCGGGAGGGGGAAACGAACCCGGTGCCCCTCGCCGCCTCAACCCTATCGCCGCTCGTCACTGACCGCCGCCCGACGCTACCTCGCCGGCGCCCGACCCCGACTCCTCCTCGAGCCCACCTCGCTCAACTAAAGGGCTCGGTGAGCCCCGACTTCCTCTCCCCCTTCTCTGCTCCGCCGCGCTCGGTCGTGCGGCGCCCCGCCTGCCTTCGGCTTTCCTCGCCCCGCTCTTGCTGCCCGCAGCTCCACCGCCTGCTGCCCTCATCTGCGCCACGCTCGTCGCACGCCGGACCGCGCCCACGGATACCCGCGCCTGCGCCGCTCATCGTCGGCGGCCCCTCGGCTCCCTCCGCTTGCTGCTGCCGCAGACCACCCCGCTCGCCTCCCCTGTTGCGCCCGCTTCTGCTCGAGCGCCGGTCGCCGCTCCGCGCCGCGCACCACAGCCGCCCCTCGCTTTCGCCCGCGCGCGCCACTGCCTGCCGGCACGGCCACCGCACGCCGTGGCCGCCGTCCCCACCCGGGGCCGCACCCTCCCTCCTGGCCGAGTTCGCTCCCCTGGTGGCCATGGGCGCACGCCCGCGCCCACGCCCAGCGCCCGCTAAGGCCTCGGTGCCACTACACGCGGGGCCCACCCCACAGAACGTAAAAAAAAAGAGAAGAGAAAATAAAAATATATAATAATTAAATTAATTAATTAAGTGAATTAACTAACCTAATTAATTTGGTTTAATTAACCTAATCATTTAGTTAAACTAATTAAACATGTTTAGTTAGTCTTAGACAATGACGAACGGGACCCACATGTCAGGTTGACCAGTCAACAGTATTGTTGACTGCTGATGTCAGCATGACATCACTGCTGATGCAATAAATGTTTTTCTGATTTAAAATAATCCAAACTGATTATTAAGACTTTAAAAATGCATAGAAAATAATCCGTAACTCGGATCGAGAATCTTTGTACATGAAAGTTGCTCAGAACGACGAGACGAATCCGAATACGCAGTCCGTTCGTTCACCACACGTCCCTAGCATAGCGAACATGCAACCGTCCCCCTCCGTTCATCTGTCTGACAAATGTCCGGAACCGGGAAAACTTTCCCGGATGGGTTCCCCCTTCCTCGGTATCGTGTAACCATATGTTAGGTCACACCCGGCACTGCGTATCGCCATGTCATACTTTGTGTTACAATTGTCTGCTTTGTATTTATTGTTTCCTCCCCCCTCTCTTTCCGATAGACCCCCGAGACCACCGCCACCTACGTTACTGTGTACGGCTACGTCGTCGATGACCAGATCATTTCAACAGAGCTTCCAGGCAAGCCCCCCCCCCCCACCCTTGATCAACCCGATATCGCCTATTCCTTATCTCTACTGCTTGCATTAGAGTAGTGTAGCATGTTACTGCTTTTGGTTAATCCTATTCTGCTGCATAGCCTGTCTTTGCTACTACTGTTGATACCTTACCTGCAATCCTAAATTCTTAGTATAGGTTGCTAGAATTACATCAGTGGCCCTACACTCTTGTCCGTCTGCCATGCTATACTACTGGGCCGTGATCACTTCGAGAGGTGATCATGGGTTTATATTATATAATATTACATACTTATGTTTCTGTTCGGAGATGGGGGCTAAAGGGGCAGGTGGTTCCATCCAGGTAGCTAGAGGTGGGCCTAGGTTCCCGACGGCCCCCGAGTGTTACTTTGTGGCGGAGCGACAGGGCAGGTTGTGACCACCTAGGAGACAAGTGGGCCTAGCCCTGGTCGGCGTCCGCGGTTACTTCAAAATAACACGCTTAACGAGATTGGGTATTTGATCTGAGTCTGGCTACGAGCCTATACGCACTAACCACCACGCGGGAACAGTTATGGGTACTCGACGTCGTGGTATCAGCCGAAGCCTCCTAGACATCAGCAACTGAGCGGCGCGCGCCGGGTTGGACCGCGTAATGCAACTTCCTTTGTAATGGAGGTTGCTAGGTCTGCTCTCCGGCCGCCCACGCAACGTGCAGGTGTGCAATGGGCGATGGGCCTAGACCCCTGCGCGCATAGGATTTAGACCGGCGTGCTGACCTCTCTGTTAGGCCTAGGTAGGGCTGCGACGTGTTGATCTTCCGAGGCCGGGTATGACCCAGGAAAGTGTGCCCGGCCAGAGGGATCGAGCGTGTTGGGTAATGTGGTGCACCCCTGCAGGGAAGTTTATCTATTCGAATAGTTGTGTCCCTCGGTAAAAGGACAACCCGGAGTTGTACCTCGACCTGATGACAACTAGAACCGGATACTTAATAAAACACACCCTTTCAAGTGCCAGATACAACCCGGTGATCACTCTCTCACAGGGCGACGAGGAGAGGATCGTCGGGTAGGATTATGCTATGCGATGATACTTGGTGAACTTACCAGCTACTCTCTTCTATATGCTTCAAGATGGAGGCTACCAGAAGCGTAGTCTTCGATAGGACTAGCTATCCCCCTCTTATTCTGGCATTCTGCAGTTCAGTCCACAGATACTACCATTTCATTGATACCCATTGCATATGTAGTGTAGATCCTTGCTTGCGAGTACTTTGGATGAGTACTCATGGTTGCTTTGCTCCCTCTTTTCCCCCTTTTTCCATTCTTCTCGGACGTCGCAACCAGATGCTGGAGCCCAGGAGCCAGACGCCACCTTCGACGACCCCTACTACACCGAGGGTGCCTACTACTACGTGCAGGCCGCCGCCGACGACCAGGAGTAGTTTAGGAGGATCCCAGGCAGGAGGCCTGCGCCTCTTCGATCTGTATCCCAGTTTGTGCTAGCCATCTTATGGCACCGTGTTTAACTTATGTCTGTACTCAGATATGTTGCTTCCGCTGACTCGTCTATGATCGAGCACTTGTATTCGAGCCCTCGAGGCCCCTGGCTTGTATTATGATGCTTGTATGACTTATTTATTTTTAGTGTTGTGTTGTGATATCTTCCCGTGAGTCCCTGATCTTGATCATACATGTTTGTGTGTATGATTAGTGTACGATTGAATCGGGGGCGTCACAGAATTGTTGTCATCTATGTATCATTTTATATCGCGGTGGACATATATCAAAGTTTGCTCATATGTCAAAGTTTGAATTTGGACATATGCAACATTTGATCATATGTCAAAGTTTGATCATATGTCAAAGTTTGAATTTTGACATATGTAACATTTAATAAGGGATTTATCAAGAATGCCCCCATTAATAAGAGATTTATCAAGAATGCCCCCATTATGGATGTGCATAATTAAGTTGATCCATATTTTTCCTGATCTCATCTACGCTTCTATATGTGCACGTTCTCTTGTGTCAAAGTATTGAAGAAATCCATGGTTTCATCATTAGCTGGAAGTAACAGGCGCATGATGGTATGAAGCTCTCCAAAGTTATTTTGGAATGGAGTCTTGATAGGATAATTCGCTTTTTGGTACGAAGTTCAGCAAAGGCCTTCCAAATAGCGATATTCGGAAGGCTCTTGCTTAACTTCGTACCAAAACTGAATTATCTTATCCGGGACTCCGTTCCAAAACAACTTTGGAGAGCTTTGTACCATCATGCGCCTGTTACTTCTGGCTAATGATGAAGCCATGGTTTTCTTGAATCCTTTGACTCTAGACAACGTGACATATAGAAGGGTAGATGAGATCAGGAAAAATATGGACCATTTTCTGCACATCCAGAATGGCACCATTTTGTTAAATCCCTTAAAGGTTAAGAGAATCCCTTATCGGACATTCATGAGAGAGGCGGTCCAGTCCGGTCACCGGACATGTCATGTGATAGGTAGTTTTTTTTTGTTCATAGAAAACTCCGGTAACTCTTCAACATGAGGGGAGATGTCGATCAACCCCCTCTCGCCCGACCAAACCCTAGAAGCGTCGAGGCCACCCCAAACCCTAGAAGCGTTGTCGAGGCCACCCCAAACCCTAGAAGCGTCGAGGCAACCCAAATTTACCAAGTTAAAAGAGCATTGTTGAGGCCACCCCAAACCCTAGAAGCATTGTCGAGACCACCCCAAACCGTAGAAGCATCGAGGCCACTAATATGATCCCTTGTTGTGATATTAGCTAGGTCTATGTTTGCCACTAATATATCCATCTCTCATGTTTGTATATTGCCTTGTTGTAATATATATTTGCAGAAACTATGGAGCAAAGGGACTTGGAACAAGAACAATTGTTGATGGATATAATCCTCGGCGGAGTTGATGTCTTGTCATTTCTCAACGACACCGATGGTCAGGAAGGAGAGGATGACGGCTCTGGTGATCGAACAATGGAGGAGGAAGGACATGATCATGACGGCTCCAGTGACCGAATGGCAGAGGAAGAAGGAGACCATGATGATGGCTCCGGTGACCAAACGGAGGAGGGAGCTGTTGCAAAGTCCGGTGAGGTATATATATTAATTAATCCTGTCCTGACTAATTGATGCATTAATTGTTTTGGTATGTACATATATTAAAGCTTCTTTCTTCTTTTATAGCCCTCCGGATGGAGCCAAACTTCTGTAACGAGACAAGGCCCGAAGAAAAGGTTGCGCCAGGATGAAAGGTTCACGATCACAGAACTCGCGGACGATGGCCAACCGATTGAATCCAAGCGGACCAAGGACGCATTTGTTGCTCAGTGCGGAGCTATTGTTAGGGACATCATCCCGATCAGCATCCAGAAAATGGAATAAGCTGGCTAAGGACGAACCTGAAGTTTCTTATGTCACCGATAGACAGAAACATGATCTTTGGACCTCGTTGAAGGCAAATTTCACCCTACCGCCAGAGGAGGATCCGAATATGGCAGTTATAGAGCCAAAGGTCAAGGCGTGTGCTCTTAAGAAGATGGCAGATCTATTCAGAAGGTGGAAGAAAGAGTTGAACACAAAGTTTGTCGACAAAGGGAAGACTCCAGATTTCACCGGCCGATATGAGAAGATAAGAGATCACTGGCCCGCTTTTGTGGCCTACAAGACATCGGAGAAGGGCAAGAAAATGTCAGAGACAAACAAGATAAATGCTGCAAAGAAGAAGTATCACCATCACATGGGGTCAGGTGGCTAACACAAAGCCCGGCTGTTGTGGGACAAAGCTGAGCAAGACTTCCTTGCTAAAGGGGTCCAACCAGCGACATTGAACTGGCCAGACCATTCAAGGACTTGGTTCTTCGGGGTTGGGGGAACTTTGGATCCAAAAACAGGGGAGTGCCGTTGGACGGACGAGCAACTTGCAATACCCGTCAAGAAGCTTCAGGCTTATATCACCGCAGCGCAGCAAGGGACATTCATTCCCAACAGAGAGAAGGACGAGCTGACTAAGGCCCTCGGGAATACTGAGCACCCTGGACGAACACGAGTCACACCAAGCTCCGTTCGGTGGGTGGTTGGGTTTGCTGGCGCAGGCAGTTACAGAAGCCAGGAGAGAAAGAGGAAAGCGGAGCTGAGCAAAATGCAGAAGCTCAATGCAAGACTAGTAAAGCTAGAGGAACTTGCAGCTGCCGGCCAACCATCTCAGCGGCACGAAGCTACCCCGCCATCTCAGCGGAGAAGCAGCGTGGCTTCGACGGAGCTCGTTCAGCCTGATTCGACGGCTCCTCCCTACCCCATGGATACTATCACGGAGGCTCAACTTTGCTAGCTTTTGATGAAATGGCAGAACCTCACTTTGAAGGCGGCTGTCGGCTCTGTTGCACCTCCTCAACCCGATGGAACTTTTCAGTGCCGTGCGATTCCACATGGCTATGCTGTTTTGACGGTGGATGAAATAATGGAGGGATTTGAGGAGCTCGAGCTTGTCCACCCTACAGGTGAAGGGGAGAATCAGCTGCTTTATGCTTTGAGGAGTACATGTCTATGGAGGAAGGAGTACATCAAGCTTCCAAACTGGACGCCTCCTCCTCCTCCTCCTCCGGTGAGTCAGGGCACTCCGCCTCCTTCTCCGCCTCCTCCGACGTGTGAGGGCACTCCGCCTCCTTCTCCGCCTCCTCCGGCGCGTGAGGGCACTCCGCCTCCTCTGGCGCGTTGGATCACTCCGCCTCGTCAGCAACGGTGGAAGAGAGCCACCGCCACTCTGGTGGCTAGCAGTACAAGCAGAGGCGGGAAGCAATTCAGATACGGTCCATCTCTCAAGCCTCTGGAAAAGTTACCATATGAGAGGACCGACGAGGAAACCGCGAAAATCAGTGCTGCCGAAGTGCATGAACATTTTGCACGGAAACCTCCACCTTCGAAGGAGACGATAGATCCGGTGAAACTGAAGCGCACTATCGATGCCCTGAAGCGACCACCACCGTCTCCGCCGCAATCCAACTATGAGTGCATTATTGAAAGGACATATAAGGAAGCGCAGCGGTCGGGAAGTACTTGCAGTCATGCAAGGTTAGCAGAACGAAGAAGTGGGAAAAAAAATTCCCCAGCTCGGCGAACAGGCGAACCAATCGTGCCCCCCGCTCAAGGTGTCTAGCGATATCGTCGCTAATCATCCGGGGATGGTGCCCGGTACCAATCCTGCTGATTACCTGAGCGATGATGTAGAGTTTGAAACAATGGAGGTGGACGAATTCAGATACCAGTACGGGCAGCCTCTTGTCAAACCTGATCATCCTCCTCTAACAACGATGATGCGAAGATTGCATGAATGGTACATGAAAACCTGCAGCAAGTCTGGGAAGGATACTTTGATGCTGAGAATTAAAGAGGAGCACGACCTCGTTGGAACTGAGTTGTTGCCTGTTGAATTTGTCGTGTTATTCCAGTTATACAATCAAATGGCCCTCGACAAACAACTCGTGACTTGCTACTGTCTGTAAGTACAACTTCTCTAATTAAGTCTCTATATATAGCTCAGCTCTTTCATTGTATGTATATATAATTATCCTCACTATATTATGCAGATTGAAGATCGTCGAATGCAGAAAAGCACAAATCTATGACATTGGGTTCATTAACCCAAATATCATACATGAATGGACGGTTAAAAACAGAGTCACAGATACCGAGGACAACTTGCTACAATCGTTGCTTAAAAATCAAAACAAAGAGAAAATACTCTTTCCTTACAACTTCAAGTGAGTGTTATTGTCTTGTGCATATTCGGTTTCCCTTACTCGAGGTTATAGTAATGTAATTGATGATTTATGCATGCGTGCACAGGGTCCACTTTATTTTGCTAGAGATTAAGCTTGACCGGGGAGTAGTAACTGTCTTAGACTTGAGACGAAAAGATCCCCAGGACTATGCGGACATGACTGAATGCTCCAGAAGTAAGTTCAATCGATCATTATCGCACCATATCGGCAACTTTGTTCATTTCTTGATATCACGTAATTATTTTCTTTGCCTGGCAGGGTTTGGAAAGATTTCACCGCAATTGCTCTGGGACTGTCGAGGGAGCTGCGATTTACACACCCGAAAGTAAGTACTACTAGCTAGTTCCGCGCATCTCCCATTGATTCTAGCTAGTTTCATCAATACCATTTATCATGCTTGATTATCAGTTTGATTGAACTCTATTTCTCGTAAAGTGCTTGTGGCAGGAAGCCGGGAATGATTTATGTGGATACTACGTTTGCGAGTTCATCTACAACGCGACGGCCTCTCAGTGGGGCTACTCTGAAAAACAATATGAAGTACGTAAACAATAATATTCACAATTTTATTTTATTACCATCATTTGTGTTGAGTTTCATTCATATATGTATTGACCCCCTTCTTTAAATTAGATGTGGAAGATGCGGGATGAACTCCTGCCACATGATCGCATACGAGCAATTCAAGAGGAATTGGCTGGATTCTTTCTTGACCACGTCATACATAAAGCCGGAGAATACCATGTGGATATAGACTTTAGATGTTAAGGATTGTAAGAGATCTTATATTGTATATATGTAGCTAGTAGCGTCGGATAGATATATGAAAACTTGTTGTTCGACCAATCTCTCGGAGAAAGAGAGGTCACTTCTCTCTGTATATGTTCATGACGATCTTGTGTACTTAATGGTTCCTTCATTTGCTTACTAGCTAGCATGTCGAGTTCTCTCTATACGTATAGTAGCTAGCATCGACCAAGCACGGAGATAAAGAGAGGTCACTTCTCTCTATTAGCTAGCTAACACAATATGAAATCCCTAAATTAACCCTCCAAAACCCCTAACCCCCCCCCTTTAAAAAAACAAAAACTCCAGCTCCTGCCAGATGCTGACGCGTGGATGACTTTTGGTCCCGGTTGGTGTTACCAACCGGGACTAAAGGTCCTCCTGCCTGGGCACCCCGCAGCGGCCACGTGGATCCCCTTTTGTCCCGGTTCATAAGCGAACCAGGACTAAAGGTTTTGGGCTTTAGTCCCGACCCTTTAGTCCCGGTTCCAGAACCGGGGCTAAAGGGCCTCTGGAACCGGGGCTAATGGGCCGTTTTCTACTAGTGGCCCTCTGCGGGCTGTCCGAGCCGCACTTCCAACAGCGTCGCCCCACGCGCCCCGCTCCGCCGGGACGCCTCCCGCGCATCGGCTCTGCTCGCCAGCTCCGCGTCCCGCGCCCGCCGGCTCCGCCCCGCTCGCCCGGCCGCCTCCGGGTCACCGCGGCCTCGTCCCTCCTACCCGGCCTCGCTCCCACCGACTCGCTGCAACTGCCGACCGCGTCCGCTCCGTCCTCGCTGCTGCTACCGGCCGCTGCCGTCCGCGCGTCACATCCGCCTCCCCGCACTGACTCTGCCAGGCCCGGGCCAGCTCCGGGTCACCTGCGTCGGCTGGCCAGCTCGCCGCCCCCGTGCCGGCCTCCGTGCCGCCTCACGCCGTCTTCACCACTGCAGCCGGCCGCGGCCACCCCCCGCCTTCCGGACCCGCGCGCTCCGCCAGCTTCCCAGCGCCTCGTGCCGTCGCGCCGCCTCGTCGTGCCCCCGCTGCCGGCTTCCAGACCCTGTCCGCCACGGCCGGCTGCGCCGGCCGACCTCCTCCACTCCGCCCGCGCCGGGTCGCCGCGCCCCACCTTGCGCCGCACCCGACCTGGCCTCCCGTCCTCGCACCAGTTCCCGCGCGCCTCGTGTCCCGGTGGCTGGAGCCTCGCCTCCGCCTCGCTCCAGCCCTTGCCAGTCGCCGCCCCGCGCCGCTCCTCACCAGCCACGCCCGCGTGCCTGTCCGGCTCTTGCCTCGACCGCGCGTCCCGGACGGCCTGCTCCATCCCACAACCCGGCCCGCCGACTTCTCCCGCTACCCGGCTGTCCCGACTGCCTGCCGACTGCGCGCTCCTGCGCCGCCTTCCGCTGCTCGGCAGCTGTGGCCGGCTGCTCATGCAGGAAGGGGCCGGGCGCCCATCCGACTGAAAGAAAACAGAGACTGGCTGCTAGAAAAATCGGAGCCGGGTGCTAAAAAAAAGTGCGTCCAGCTGCTCACAGCCGGCTGAAGAGAGTAAAAAAAGACGTCCGGCTGGCCCGTCCGCCTGCTTCGCCACTCGGATGGCCAGCCGCGACCCGCCCTGTCCGCGTCGCCACACGGCCGGTTGTGCCAAGCTGGCTCGGCCGCGTCCCACTCCGCCGCCTGGCCGGTCGGGCTCGACCGGCTGGACCCCCTTCGAGCACCCGGAGGCTCAAAGGCTACCCCCAGCGGGTGTGCCGGCGCGCTCCACGAGTGCCAAGCCGCGACGGCTGTCTTCGTCAACCTCTGCCTTGTCTGCGTCAAAGCAATGTGAGCTCCTCACCCGCATATTTTCACACCACGTGCAAACACGGATAACCCCGAGCGACCTCGGGGGCTATCTTCGCATTTTTATCAGTTGCATTACTATTCGCCCCGGCGTCAGCCAGTGTTGGCCCGGAGGCTGGCCGCTCGGCCCCATTCGTTCAGCCCGCAGAAGGCTTAGTAGCGTGCACGGTACCGAAGGCTCACTCTTCGTCTCAGCTACACACCGTAGCGCGGCCGTCCCGCTAGCAAGAGCAAATGCTGGAGGCCACCCACGCGAAAAACGTCCGAGGAGAACCGTTTGCTTTATGAGTATCTGCTCTGTCGAATCTGCTCCCAGAGTCTGATTACTGTACGCTCCACCCCGCGGCCCACTTTCAGCCACAGAACGTCACACAGCTGTTCGGCTAGCGAGAGCACAAGCCAAAGAGCGGAGGGAACATGAAAAAATTGAAGGGGGCTCAGACAAAACTTAGACGGCACCCTCCGCATAAAACTGGCAATACTAAAAGCAAACATTTGATATATCTGCGCAGACTAACTTTGTCTTTTGCATGATCATTTCCGTGGGGAACCCCCCTCCTCGCCCGGAGGCTCGGAGGCTACACCCAGTGGGTGCGCCGGCACACCTCGCTGGGAAAGTGCCACGCCGGCTACAGGCTCGCGACCGGCTACCTCTGCTATATCGACTACAAAAACCCTCCGCCCGACTCTTCGAGTCGCCCGGAGGCTCGGAGGCTACGCCCAGCGGGTGCGCTGGCGCGCCCCTACTGGAAGCAGGCCGCGCTGGCTGCAGCCCGCAGCCGGCTGTCATCGACAACATCAGTCGGCGGACTCCGCGTCTGCGCCCGACAGCATCAGTCGGCGGAATCCGCGTCCGCGCCCAACAGCATCAGTCGGCGGACCCCGCGTCCGCACCCTACAACTTCAGTCGGCGGACTCCGCGTCCGCACCCGACAGCATCAGTCGGCGGACCCCGCGTCCGCGCCCGACTGCTTTAGTCGGCGGACCCCGCGTCCGTGCCCGACAGTATTAGCCGGCGGACTCCGCGTCAGCGCCCGGCAGGACTCCGCACCCACCAGCTGGCGGACCCCGTGTCCGCGCCCGGCAGGTCTCCGCGCCCATCAGTCGGCAGACCCCGCGTCCGCGCCCGGCAGGGCCCCATGCCCATCAGTCGACGGACCCTGCATCCGCGCCCGGCAGGGCCCCATGCTCATCAGCCGTCGGACCCCGCGTCCGCGCCCGGCAGGGCCCCACGCCCATCAGCCGGTAGACTCCTTGTCCGCGCCCGGCACCCTCAACATCGCCGTCGGCTTCATCATCAAAAACAGCTAAAACCATCCGCCCAACTTTTCCAAGTTGCCCGGAGGCTCGGAGGCTACACCCAGTGGGTGCGCTTGCACGCTCCCACTGAAAAAACGCCATGCCGGTTGTAGGCCCTCCGCCGGCTGCCACCTGGGTCGTCGACGCCCCCGCCTGCTCCAACAACAGCTAAGACCCTCCGCCCGACTCTTCGAGTCGCCCGGAGGCTCGGAGGCTACACCCAGCGGGTGCGCTGGCGTGACCCCGCTAGAAGCAAGCAGCTCCGGCTGCATGCCCGCAACTGGCCTTCATCAACAACTTCTGCAACAACAACGACGACTGTGAAAACCCTCCGCCTGACTCTTCGAGTCACCCGGAGGCTCGGAGGCTACTGTCGGGGGGATGACCCCCGGGTACCCCAAAGACGGCAGTCGGACGGGGTGCCCCCCCCCGGGCCGACTACTCCCCCGGCCGGCTGCCGACTGCGCCAACCAGCCTGCTACGCGGAGTCAACCGCAGCATCACATCCGACCTGACATGGACAAGACAACTGTACCCGTGCACTACTGAGCAATAGTGGCGCACTGTACCCTGCATCACGCGTCACCTCGCATGACATCTCCAATAGTGTAGTTGGTGGGTGGGCCACCACCCACCATGCCCACTCTCACCCACCTAGCTTTAGTTGTAAGCTACCCACACTATAAAAGGGAGCCACATCCATCCATCCACCCATGGACACTCACGGCAGCACCATGCTCTCAAGCCACACACGCATGGGCACTCATGCCCACGGCTCACTCACAGCCAAGCACTCTTGTGCTCACGCACATATACGAAGCCATATGCCCGTGGCACTGACCTCAGATATAGTTCCAGGAGCAACTCTGTACCAGATATATCACATATATACAGACATGCAGGAGTAGGGGTATTATCTCTCCGGAGAGCCCCGAACCTGGGTAAACCACCGCGTGCTATTCGCATACCCGTCCCGGATATTCCACTGTAGCCTTGCTCCACCCATGATAAGCCACCCGCTAGCATCTACCGTGACGCGGTGCCCCTTCGCCACTCCAGCGAAAATACCATGACAATGTGAGTTTCTCAAACATATTTATTAAGTAATTTATATTGTTTATTTCAAAATAGTTGACAGCTTATTTCCATTAACAGCTTATTTTCATTCTTCAAAAAATGTACGGAAGATGGTAGACAGAACCTACTATACTGATGGCGCAGAATTAACTTATCAGGAGAAAGATCATCTTATCTCATTTATTAATGATGTTGAGAATTACAATATCAATTATCAAACTCCTGCACATTATGGTTAATACGTGCCACTAGTGCACGTGTTGAACTACGGTAACATCCATGGAGATGGCATGGTAAGATTTTTTACTATTACGACATCCGTGCATCTTTTGCATAAATTATTCTAAAGCTAAACTACATTGCTAACTACGAAGTTATTACTATGTTTTTCAACAGAAAATTCCGAAGGATTGTGTGCCTGATCTGATGTTTCCGAAAGGTCGCCTTGATGTTATTAGCTTATGGCCAGGTCATCCTAGGCTTCACTGCTGTTCATACCGGATTTCTAAAACCGATGAAGACATCACAATCAAAGATTGGAAAAAATGTATGGACAATCGTAGGGAGCTACTTGGAAGCTACATTGTGAGAATCGCAAGAATTGGAGACACTAGTAGAAAACAGGGCTTTGGTTGAGGCCAGGATAAGGGCATTAATCCTGGTTCACTTACTAACCAGGACCAAAGGGTGCATCAGTCCCGGTTCGTGAGGCCAGGGCGCTGGCCGGGCCTCGAGGGCCATTGGTCCCGGTTCGTCTGACACCTTTGGTCCCGGTTCCAGACATGAACCGGGACCAATGGGCCTCGCTCCTGGCCCAGCACCTTTAGTCCTGGTTTGTGGCTGGAAACGGGACCAATGGTCAGTCTTCTGTCCCGGTTCTAGGCACCAACCGGGACTAAAGATAAGCCTATATATACCCCCGCCCCTGCCCGCTCACTCCTCTGTTTTTTGGCCGGCCGGCGTGTGTAGGTGTTTGTTGCTCTAGCTCTCACCTCCTATGGACATGAGGTGTTTGATGAAATGCCCGAGCCACACTTAAGCTTTCTCCTCTCCAAGATCGACCTCCAAGCTCCATTTTTCTCAAGATTTGTCTAGGTTTGGTGGTCCGTCATGTCCCGTATCCATCCTCACCGCCATCGATCGCCCGCGCCGATCTCGTCGCCGGCACCACCATGGTGAGCCTCTTGTTCTTATCTTCTTTCTAAAAGAAAAAATTCTTACTTGTATGATTTAGATAGATACTTGTATCATTTTCTATCTTTTATTATTGTTTGTTATTATATAGTGCCATGGTTTTGGTATCCGCCCTGGTCAGCCCTCGTCCAGTCTATGATTCGGATGTGGTATATTATCTTTTATAACTCTTTGTTTCATTTAGTGTTTATGACAATTATGCCGACCAACGTGACATAGATGTTTTTATCTAGGAGGTATGTGAACCGGAAATTCCAACCGACCCTCTTGTCGAGAGATTAAATTTAGTTGAAAAAGAAAACAATTACTTGAAGAAAAAAGTGAAAAGAATTGAGGAGGAGAAGATGGAATTGGAGTTGCATGTTGCGGATGTCGTCGATGATCACAAGATCAAGATGGATGAAATGTGCTTGAAGATTAGAAAGACTAAAAAATATGCCATTGATACTGAGGCTTGGTATCATTATGCCATTGGATCAATTGTTACCTTAGTTGCGATTATGATCGCATTTGTTGTTGCATTGAAATGTTTTACATAGTTTCAATGTATGTTTTAATTAGATGCTCTAGAGAGCTATATGTTGTTCAATGAGAACTATGTATGAACTTTATGTATTTATTTTTTCAGTAATAACATTTGATCACTACTGTACTTTGGTTTTAATGTGATGATGAACTTGTATTAATTTGGTCACTTCTCTATTCATGATGTTCTGTAATGGTTTTTGATACACTTAATTATATAATGCACGCAGATGAACCGGCAATGGATGTACGGTGACCGACGCACCTCCGAGTACATTAAGGGCCTGCATAATTTTCTCGAAGTGGCTGAGGCAAACAAGCAGAATGGTTTTATGTATTGTCCATGTACTATATGTGGGAATACGAAGGATTACTCTGACTCGAAAACCCTGCACGTCCACCTGCTTGAGAAGGGTTTCATGCCACTATAATGTTTGGACCAAGCACGGAGAAAGAGGGGTTATGATGGAAGACAGCGAAGAAGAAGAGGATGATGACAACTATTCGCCCCCTGAATACGGTGATGCTGCAATGGGGGAAGCTGAAGATCAAGAGGAACCAGACGATGTGCCCGATGATGATCTTCGCCCAGTCATTATTGATGCAAAAAGACAATGCCAAAGTGAAAGGGAGAAGTTGAAGTTCGATCGCATGTTAGAGGATCACAAAAAAGGGTTGTACCCAAATTGCGAAGATGACAACACAAAGCTCGGTAGTCATGTCTACTACGCAACTTTATTCTTGTAGACTCGTGTTGGGCCTCCAAGCGCAGAGTTTTGGACGACAGTAGCAATTTTTCCTCAAGTGGATGACCTAAGGTTTATCAATCCGTGGGAGGCGTAGGATGAAGATGGTCTCTCTCAAACAACCCTGCAGCCAAATAACAAAGAGTCTCTTGTGTCCCCAACACACCAAATACAATGGTAATTTGTATAAGTGCACTAGTTCGGCAAAGAGATGGTAATAAAAGCGTAGTAATGATAGTAGATATTGATTTTTGTAATAGGAACAATAAAAAACAGCAAGGTAGCAATTGATAAAACAGAGCACAAACGTTATTGCAATGCTTGAAAATGAGGCCTAGGGTCTGAACTTTCGCTAGTGCAATCTCTCAACAATGCTAATCTAATTGGATCATATAACCATCCCTCAACGTGCGATGAAGAATCACTCCAAAGTTCCTATCTAGCGGAGAACATAAGAAGAAATTGTTTGTAGCTATTCTTTCCGATTGATCTATCAAGAGTTCGTACTAAAATAACACCAAAGCAAATTCAGATTCATAATACTCAATCCAACACAAAGAACCTCAAAGAGTGCCCCAAGATTTCTACCGGAGAAACAAAAGATGAGAACGTGCATCAACCCCTATGCATAGATTACCCCAATGTCACCTCGGGAATTCACGAGTTGACTGCCAAAACATATCTCAAGTGAATCAATATAATACCCCATTGTCACCACGGGTACTCATATGCAAGACATACATCAAGTGCTCTCAAATCCATAAAAGAATTCAATCCGATAAAATGAAACCTCAAAGGGAAACTCAATTCATCACAACAAGATAGAGAGGGGAAAACACCATATGATCCAACTATATTAACAAAGCCCGTGATACATCAAGATCGTGCCATCTCAAGAACACAAGAGAGAGAGAGATTAAACAAATAGCTACCGGTACAAACCCTCAGCCCCGAGGGTGGACTACTCCATCCTCATCATGGTGGCCGCCGGGATGATGAAGATGGCCATCGGTGATGATTTCCCCCTCCGGCAGGGTGCCGGAACGGGGTCTAGATTGGTTTATCGTGGCTACAGAGGCCTGCGGCGGCGAAACTTCTGATCTAGGGTTACCCCCGGGGTTTTTGGAATATTTGGGAATTTATAGGGCGAAGAGGCAGTGCGGGAGGCCACCGAGGTGGGCACAACCCACCTGGGCGCGCCTAGGGGCCCAGGCGCGCCCTGGTGGGTTGTGCTCCCCTCGGAGCTCCCCTCTGGTACTTCTTTGGCCCACCGGGTGTCTTCTGGTCTAGAAAAAATCTCCAAAAAAGTTTCACCCCTTTTGGACTCCGTTTGGTATTGATTTTCTGCGATGTAAAAAACAAGCAAAAAACAGCAACTGGCAGTGGGCACTATGTCAATAGGTTAGTCCCAAAAAATGATATAAAGTTGCTATAAAATGATTGTAAAACATCCAAGAATGATAATATAACGGCATGAATACTTCATAAATTATAGATACATTGGAGACGTATCAGCATCCCGAAGCTTAATTCCTACTCGTCCTCGAGTAGGTAAATGATAAAAGAAATAATTTATGAAGTGTGAATGCTAGCAAAGTGCATAAGTTTGATCAATGATAATTTCAATCACTTTTCCTAGCATCATAACAGCAACTCTTTCTCATAAAACTTATTATGATAAAGTAGCAATTGAAAACAGAATTTTTGTTGTGGAAAGCTACCTATCATATTCATCATATACTCTTTCTTTTGTAGCATGAACATTTGGACTTGAATGGTTCAAAGCAATAGTCTATAATTTGACATGAAGACATCAATACTCAAGCATATCAACAAGCAACCATGTATTTTGTGGCACCCCGGCTCGGAGCAACCGGTTTACCTTGCATTCCTAGCCTAGAGATCTAGTCCTCTGGCAACACACAACAACTTGGTACAGAAAACAACCGCTTTATTGATGCTAGCGGAAACATAGGTTTGATATTACATCAAATAGTGAGGCCAAGCGGCACACACGGTGCGGCTGAACAGTATGTACATTATTTAATGAACATGAAGGGGCCTCGATCACGACAACTACGCGGCAGCGGAACGACGATGAAGCGGAACTCCATAGCACAGGGACACCGATGTGGACACGATCTAGGCACGGGAAGCACTCCGATCCGGTAAGATTTTCATGAAATCTGGCATGACCCGCCAGGTCAGTACATTGAATGTACTTGCAAGCTCACAACAAGTATAAGCATAATGGCAAACGATAATATGACAATTAAGCAGGTTAAATACAAGTCTACAACAGACTACTCATGTAGTAAATCATGTTTGTGCACCGATTCCCTCGGACTCTCTTACCAAACGGGTTACCTCGTAACCAACCTCATCATTTACGGTGATCACTCCCGGATCACAAATGAAACCAACACTTTGGTTCCCACAACAACGACCATCTTCATGGTCCCAACAATTTCATCACATAACCAATGCCAACCATATAACTTTAGTGTGCAAGATTAACTTAGTCATGTTGATCCATGGTGTGACCTACTTACGAGCTGTGTCCGTAACCGAGGACGCGGCTATCGATAGATTTAATAAACACTCTGCAGAGGTTAGTACACTGTACCCACACCACAGAACCCATGGCCTCGCACTCCCATTCGGGTGGACCAACGGCATTCCGACAAAACCAACCCATTGCCCTGACACTCTCTCGGCCACTCTGACCAACTCCCCTCTGGGCTAAGTCCTGGGTGGCCCCGATGTCAACCAATGACATCCAATGGCCACCGTCGTGGCAAAACAATCAACGGTCCCAAACGGGGACAAGGTACCATAACAACAACGGGCATACAAGGTTATGTCTGCTTACCGGGCCAGGGTACAGCACGCCAATAACCTTCCCTCATTGGAGGCACCGACCAGAGGCAAGACAATAGACCGAATAAGGGACTTCCCATAAAGGCAAATGTGGTTGCACTGGGAAGCTCGATTCGGTGGCACCATGACTCGATCAACATTATGTTCAAGTTGAATTATCATCAGGTTTAACTTGAAATAAAAGTACTCGAGTCATAGTATGCCATGAACATGCAACTATCCGACATGCACTATATCCACATAACACTAAAGTGAATGGATCAACATCATAGAATCATTCTACTTGCACTACTAAACACTTTAACTCACTGGTTTCAACTTCACTGGTTTTACTACCATCATTTTTAGTTATACCATTAACATATTAAAATCATTAACTCATATATGAAAATGATACCGATCATAACCAAACCATAGCCATACTACCAAAAATATTTCTACTGCCTCACACTAGTCCATGTACTCAAACACTACTATAAACTAAGCACTTCAATGACAAAGTAACTAGCATAAACATTATTCATTAAATGATTAAATGCATGAAATAAATCATATTCAAGTTGGAAAAATCATAAATATTGAAATGACACCATGCAAATATTTGTGTGGCTTGCCTTAGCACAGAGGAGGGTCACACTCCTCTTGGTTCTCCTCTAGGCAAGCTTCTCCTTCTGAAAATAAATAAAACAGCAAAAAGAAAACATCAAGAACACTTCTGAAATTCACCAGAAATTCTAGACAGCAGAGAAAAATCTCAAATTTTGTGTGCTGCCAGAATATTTCAATACAAACACAATGCAAAAATAATCAATTCATTTGGACTTATGGTTTAAAAATTATGGCTGGTCAAAGTTTTTGGTCAACATTTGAATTAAATTCAAATAAACAGAAAACCCGAGGGGTGACGTCGAAGGCGTATTCCCATGGGGCGCCACCACTTATACCGCTTCGGGCGCGGCTGAGTGGCTGACAGTGGGCCCCCGCGGTCAGGTTTAGAGAGAGAGGGAGGGAAACAGAGGAGGGCCGGCGAATCGCCGGCGATTCTCCGGCGAGGAGAGGTCGGCGGCCGCCGTGGATGGGGGGAATGGATGCGAAAGACTACGGCGAGCATGTACGTACCCGAAACGTGGCTAGGGGTGGACGGAGCATGTCGCGGTGGTCTTCTCCAGAGACGTCGGCGGAGGGAGCTCGTCGGAGATGGCGATTCCGGCGAGGCAGGGCATTTCCAGGGGCTCCAACTGCACCAGCGCGCACCAGTGGTTCACCAGAGACACGCCGGAGGAGTCGGTCGAGCTCGAGAGGCTCTGGAGGAGGGGAAAGCAACAGAGGGGATCGCCGGTGAACTCCGATCGGGAATGGCAGCCAGAGGCCTGCCCGGCCGGGCTGCGGCTATCTACTGCATCGTGGTGGTTGTGTGAGTGTGTTGAGGTGCTCGGAGAGGCTGGGGAGGGGCTGTATTTATAGGCGAGGGGGGAGGGGGCTCGGGCTCCGCCGGAGTTCTCTGGAGGCGGCGCCCGGCGACGAGAGGTGTCAGTGAGAGGGGGAGAAGAAGCCGTGGCTCACGCGGCCACTGTGGGAGGGAGGAGACGAGCACAGGGGCTCGGGTGGCGACGAGAACAGTGGCACGGGCGCACAATGCGCTTGGCCGCGTCGTGCCCGTGCTCGCTGCGGCAAGCTCCGGCGTCGGCGAGTGCCAGGGGGAGTTAAGGGCATCGAGACAATGATGGTGGCGGGGTTTGGCAAGGTGCGGCGAGCGGGGAAGCGAACACGAGCTCAACAGAGGCTCGGACGCGACGCAGAGCGCGTCGGCCGTATGCCAGCACGCTTGGATGAACGCAGTCACCGCGTGAACTCTAGCATCACACCGCGCAGTGCATTAAATTCATGTCTGGCATGTAGTCCTTGCTAGTTTGGGTTTATCCAAGGTCTTGAGTTGGTCACAGGTCGACTGTGTGAGAGTGTAGCATCTTGGCAAGTTTCTGGACAGAAAGTTACAAGGTCAATAGAGAGAGATCTAGAAGGAGTTTAGGGCTAAGCTTTGGTGGTTAGGGGTTTCTTAGGAGGGTAATGAAGCCCTAAAAATTTCAGCTCCATTGGATCAAGGAAAAATGCACTTCCTGTAGAAACTGCATTTTCTTGCCAGAACAGAAAAGATTTTTTGTAGCAAAAATATTCCAAATAACTATGAAATATTTTTACACAGGGAGGTGTGCCATGGTCCAAAGAATATTCAGGAATCTTCTTAGATTTTTGTGGGCAAGAAAAATGAGGGTTGCTTTGGAGCATATTTAACTGAAGTGAGGTGTTAGAGAGGAAATGAATATTTTTCATTTATGAAAAATATTCCTAGGGCCATTTTGTGATATATCAGAGAGGAAATGATGTGTTTGAGAGGGAGGTAGGTCACTTGGTTGAAAATCAAGGACATGCCCAAGTGATTAAGTCCAACTGAGTTGATTCAAAACTCCAAATTCAAATCAAATGGCAATGAAATCCAGAAAAAGAAAAGGAGCAAAAACCAGGATGTCACAAACCTCCCCCACAAAGGATGAATCTCATCCTCGAGATTCGATTGCTCGGGAAAACAATTCTGTATAGGCTGCCCTTAAAAATTCCTCTCTTTCCCAAGTTGCTTCTTCCTCGGTATGATGCTCCCACTGTACCTTATAAAATTTGATCACCTTACTGCGAGTGACTCTTTCCATTTCATCCAATATTCGGAACGGTTTCTCCTCATAGCTTAAATCCTTAGCAAGCTCTATTTCTGCCATATCAGTCCTTTTCTCGGGTGGCGAGATACACCTTCTCAACTGAGAGACAAGGAACACACTGTGCACTTCTGACAATTCCGGTGGTAGTTCCAACTGATAAGCAACTGTACCAACTCTGGACATAACTGGGAACGAACCAATATATCTGGGTGCAAGTTTTCCTCGGGCCTGAAACCTCTTGACTCCTTTCATGGGTGTGACTCGGAGGTACACATATTCTCCGGGTTAAAAACTGATGTGACGGTGCTTTGAGTCATAGTATCTCTTTTGTCGGGACTTAGCCAATTTCAATCTATCTCGGATCTCCTGGACTTACTTTTCAGCCTCCATCAATAAGTCGGTTCCGAAAATACAGCTATCTCCGGTTTGAGACCAGTTTAGCGTAGTGCGGCACTTACGGCCATACAGAGCTTCATATGGTGACATCTTGAGGCTGGTCTGGAAGCTGTTGTTGTAAGAGAACTCAGCATAAGGCAGACAATCTTCCCACTTAGGCCCTTGGGCCAAAGCACATGCTCGGAGCATATCTTCAAGTATTTGATTTACTCGCTCAGTCTACCCGTCTGTCTGAGGATGGTAGGCAGTGTTGTACTTTAGTGTGGTTCCCAAGGCTTGATGGAGACGTGACCAGAATGTGGAGGTAAAGAGAGAACCTCTGTCGGAAGTGATAGTTCTTGGCACTCCATGCAAACTGACGATTCTGGACACATATAACTATGTGAGTTGGTCGGCTCAGTAGGTGGTTCGAATGGGAATGAAGTGAGCTACCTTTGTCAGCATGTCCACCACAACCCATACTGCATCATTGCCTTGGTGGGTCCTTGGTAGACCTGTGACGAAATCCATGCAGACATCGTCCCACTTCCATTGCGGAACGGGCAAAGGTTGAAGAAGTTCGGCGGGTTTCTGGTGTTCCGCCTTCACTTTGTTACATATATCGCAACAAACGACAAAATAGGCGATGTCCTTCTTCATTCCATCCCACCAAAATGCCTGACGAAGGTCTTCGTACATCTTGGTACACCCTGGATGGATTGAGTACGAAGATTCTTGCGCTTCTATCAAGATATTCTGTCTCAGGTCTACTTGCTCAGGTACGCAAATCCGTCCTCGAAACCTCAGCATACCTTGCTCATCCTTCGAGAAATCCTGGGTCTTGCCTTCTTGCATACGCTTGACATGGTGTTGCAGGACTGAGTCATCTTGCTGGGCCATGCAGATTTATTCTTCGAGAGTAGGGGTAACTTCCAAGATATGGGCAAGGTCAGCCTCAACAATAACCAGGTCAAGCTGAGCGATCTCTTCTTGGAGTTCGGGAGGCAAGGACTCCATCAGGGCGTTCAGATTGGCGGGCTTGCGGCTGAGGGCATCGGCAACCACATTGGCCTTACCGGGATGGTAATTTATTCCAAGATCATAATCCTTGACCAATTTGAGCCATCTTCGCTGTCGGAGGTTCAGATCAGGTTGGGTGAATATACACTTGAGACTCTTGTGGTCGGTAAATGTCTGACATCTTTTGCCAATGAGGTAGTGCCTCCAGATTTTTAATGCGTGCACAACTGCAGTCAATTCCAAATCATGGGTTGGATAGTTCCCTTCATGGGGTCGTAGCTGTCGAGATGCGTATGCTACAACCTTGCCATCTTGCATGAGTACACGTCCAATACCTCTCCTGGATGCGTCACAATATACATCAAAACTACGGTAGATGTCTGGGAGGGTCAACACAGGTGATGTCGTCAATCTGGTCTTCAACTCATTGAAGCTTTTCTCACAGTCCCCAGACCATACAAATTTCTTATCCTTCTTGAGGAGTTCTGTCATTGTCTTGGCAATCTTAAAGAAGCCTTCGATGAATCGACGGTAGTATCCGGCTAATCCAAGAAAACTCCAGATCTCAGTTACTGTCGTGGGTGTTGTCCAATCAAGTACGTCCTTCACTTTGCTTGGGTCCACAGTTATGCCTTCTGCCGAAAGAACATGCCCCAAAATCCGACTTGCTTGAGCCAAAATTCATATTTGCTGAATTTTGCATATAGTTGATGGTCACGGAGTCTTTGCAAGACTACTCTGAGGTGTCCCTTGTGCTCTTCTTCACCCTTCGAGTATATGAGGATGTCATCAATGAAGACCACCACAAACTTATCCAAGAAATCCATGAATACTTTATTCATCATATGCATGAAGAAAGCGGGGGCGTTGGTGAGACCGAATGACATGACCGTATATTCGTAAAGACCATATCGAGTGGTGAACGCGGTCTTAGGAATATCCTCCTTCTTGATTTTGAGCTGATTGTATCCGGTCCTCAAATCAATCTTGGAGAATACTTTTGCCCCACTGAGTTGATCAAACAAATCATCAATCCTCGGAAGTGGATATTTGTTCTTGATAGTGACATCATTCAACTGACGGTAATCCACACACATTCTGAGACTGCCGTCCTTCTTGTCCATGAAGATTGCGGGTGATCCCCATGGTGAAGAGCTCGGACGAATGTATCCTTTCTGTAGCATCTCATCAAGTTGTTTCTTCAGCTCCACCAACTCGGATGAAGGCATCCGGTAATACTTCTTGTATATAGGTGCGGTCCTGGGCACAAGGTCAATTGCAAACTCAAGCTCTCGGTCTGGCGGCATTCTTGGTAATTCCTCAGGAAATACATCTGGAAACTCACTGACCACAGGAATTAGATCCAATTCTTCAGCTATAGCTGTGAAAACCATTTCTTTATTGGGTATGCTTCTTCGAGCAAAGAATTGTGTAGTCTGACCTTCCCGACTTGTCAAGGTGACTTCTCTGGTCGCACAATTGATGCATACTTGATGTTGGGTCAACCGGTTCATTCCCAAAATAATATCCAACTTGGCAGACTCGATGACTATCAAAGAAGCTGGGAAGCTGACTCCCTTGATGTCAATCTCCAATTTGTGGCAGGCCAAATTGCTTTTGAGCATGGATCCCGGGGATTGTACCATCATACTCTTTCCCAAAATCGAGCAAGAAAACTTGTTTTGGGCAACAAAACTCCGCGAAATAAAAGAGTGGGAAGCCCCAGAGTCAAACAAAATTATTGCAGGTATGTTATTAACAGGAAACATACCAATGACGACTTCTGGTTCCTCTTGGGCTTCGTCTGCGGAGACGTGGTGAACTTGCCCTTGGATGGTCTTTTGGCTAGGATATGGTCCCATGTGGTTGACTTGCGGCCTAAATGGAGCATTTGTCTTGCCGCACTTGGGGCACTTCTGGCATAATGCCCGGTCTGCCCACAAGAAAAACATGAATTGTTGCGCTGACACTCTTCGCGTACCGGGCTGGTCACGACATTCTTGACTTGAGTAGTAGTCTTGTTAACATTCTGCTGCCAATTGGGCTTGTACTCAACCTGAGTCTGCTGCCAGGTACGAGCCTTCTGCACTGGCTGTCCATCCTTCTTAGGCTCAAACTTGCGCTTATGATCATTGTTAGCGGGTTTATTGTCATGCACGAGCTTGTGTTCTCGTTCTGCAATGACGGCTTTATTTACCAGAGTCTAGAAATCCGGAAAGTCAAGTATACTGAGAGTGCATCTGTGGTGTTGATTCAGTCCTCCAAGAAATCTGTCGATCTTCCTTTCTTTCGTAGCCACATCATAGAGAGAATAGCGGGCCAAATGGTTGAACTTATGCAGATACTCACTTACTGATAGGCTTCCTTGGGTGAGAGCGAGGAATTCACACTGCTTGACCTTCATAATACCGGCGGGAATATGGTACCTGCAGAAATGGTCTTTGAATTTAGCCCAAGTGATTTCAACGTCCGCCGGCCACATCGCTTTCGCATTATCCCACCATATAGCTGCAGCTCCTTCAAGGTAGTATGTAGCAAACGGAACCTTGTCGACTTCCTCAGTGTGAGCAATCTCAAGCTTCTTCTCAATAGTCCGTAACCAATCATCGGCTTCCAAAGGATCGATAACTTGACTGAAACTGGGAGGCTTAGTCCTCTGAAAGTTTCACAGTTTAGAGTGATGGCCATTCTGATTTCCATTCTGCCCAACCATAGTTTGCACACTTTTCAACAGCTCAATTAGATCATTGTTTCTTCTTTCTTCGAACATGCGCATGATTTGTTCAGTGGATGGCGGATGTGGCGGTGGAGGCAGTGGTGGTGGATACGGCTCGAAGGAATGTCCTGCCTGTCTTGCTGAGCGACGAACAGGGACATCCTCACCAGCGTGACTGCTGCTGCCTCCCCGCGTCATCCTATTGTTTGTTTTTCCCAATATGAGGCAACCGAGATGAGCAACCTCCAAAAATGGGAAGAAAAGCAAGCGACAAACCCAAAAGAAAGCAGCAAAAACCAAGGTAAATAATAAAAAAAAGTTCCAACATAATTATACATAGACTCATACATGAAAGGGAAACATCATGACGGGTTCGACTACGCTCATACATGAAACGAAACATCATGGCAAGTACGACTACATCCGTACATCAAGCATCATGACACTGCAGATACTCGGATGGTCTAGTGCTCTGCTGGTCCTGCTGGGTCCTCTCCTGAGCCGGACTCAGATCCTGAACTGACGACGTGAACGGAAACTTCCGGGTTAAAGGTGACACGACGATGCTGCCTCGAGGGCTCTCCCTCAGGGGCAGGTGCGGGATGAGGCTGGAGCATAGGTGTTGCGGGAGTAGCGAGAAGTGAAACCCACTCGGTAGGGGCACTGTGGGGAGTCACGGTCGAGGTGCCCGAGCTGCTCGAAGGAGTAACCGGGGTAACTGGCGAGCTAGAAACTGGTGCAATATAGGGAGTAAATCCCCTGGAAGGTGGAGTGGGATAGGACCTAGCGGCCACTAAAGCAGTGCGAGCACGAGTCAGCTCTTGGGCCAGCTCATGAATCAAAAGATAACTAGCAGTGACATAGCAAGAAAGGTGGCTAGCAGCACTATCGGCCGCCGGATCAACGACAGGAAAGCGGACACGGCCATCATCGTGCAGGGAGGGGTAGTGGTAGAAACCTGTATGGGTCTGCATCTGGATCTCGTTATAGCGGAGCTCAACGAGAATCTCAAACGCAGCAAACTGAATAGCCTGAACGGGGGTAGAAGAGAAACCACTCCTAGAAGAACGAGTATAAGTGCTAGCTGTCGTACTGCAGCGCAGGGTAACCACCGCGTGATACTCATACACTGAATCTGCTAGGTGCTCCCGGTACACTCGATACACCGGGTCGTCACCGTGAGGGTAGAGTCGACGCCACACATGCCAAAGAAGGTGCGGTGAAGTGTACGGTGCCAGCTCCACCTGACACGCATACGGCACTCGAGCCATCTACACTCACAACCATTAGTCGGTTAGAAATAACAATACATCAAATGCATGCAATGCAGCAAGCAGATGCAAACACTACCGGCACTCAAAAACCATCTATCTACCGTTTAACTAACGCGTCGGTGATCTAGTGTGTCCTACAGTCAGCGCGGCTCTGATACCAAGCGTTGTGGCACCCCGGCTCAGAGCAACCGGTTTACCTTGCATTGCCAGCCCAGAGATCTAGTCTTCTGGCAACACACAACAACTTGGTACAGAAAACAACCGCTTTATTGATGCTAGCGGAAACATAGGTTTGATATTACATCAAATAGCGAGGGCAAGCGGCACACAAGGTGTGGCTGAATAGTATGTACATTATTTAATGAACATGAAGGGGCCTCGATCATGACAACTACGCGGCAGCGGAACGATGACAAAGCAGAACTCCATAGCACAGGGACACCGATGTGGACACGATCTAGACACGGGAAGCACTCCGATCCGGTAAGATTTTCCTCAAATCTGGCATGACACGCCAGGTCAGTATATTGAATGTACTTGCAAGCTCACAACAAGTATAAGCATAATGGCAAACGATAATATGACAATTAAGTAGGTTAAATGCAAGTCTACAACAGACTACTCATGCAGTAAATCATGTTTGTGCACCGAGTCCCTCGGACTCCCTTACCAAACGGGTTACCTCGTAACTAACCTCATCATTTACGGTGATCACTCCCGGATCACAAACGAAACCAACACTTTGGTTACCACAACAACGACCATCTTCATGGTCCCAACAATTTCATCACATAACAAGTGCCAACCATATAACTTTAGTGTGCAAGACTAATTTAGTCATGTTGATCCATGGTGTGACCTACTTACGAGCTGTGTCCGTAACCGAGGACGCGGCTATCGATAGATTTAATAAACACTCTGCAGAGGTTAGTACACTGTACCCACACCACAGAACCCATGGCCTCGCACTCCCATTCGGGTGGACCAACGGCATTCCGACAAAACCAACCCATTGCCATGACACTCTCTCGGCCACTCTGACCAACTCCCCTCTGGGCTAAGTCCTGGGTGGCCCCGATGTCAACCAATGACATCCAATGGCCACCGTCGTGGCAAAACAATCAACGGTCCCAAACGGGGACAAGGTACCATAACAACAACGGGCACACAAGGTTATGTCTGCTTACCGAGCCAGGGTACAGCACGCCCATAATCTTCCCTCGTTGGAGGCACCGACCAGAGGCATGACAACGGACCGAATAAGGGCCTTCCCATAAAGGCAAATGTGGTTGCACTGGGAAGCTCGGTTTGGTGGCACCATGACTCGATCAACATTATGTTCAAGTTGAATTATCATCAGGTTTAACTTGAAATAAAAGTACTCGAGTCATAGTATGCCATGAACATGCAACTATCCGACATGCACTATATCCACATAACACTAAAGTGAACGGATCAACATCATAGAATCATTCTACTTGCACTACTAAGCACTTTAACTCACTAGTTTCAACTTCACTGGTTTTACTACCATCATTTTTAGTTATGCCATTAACATATTAAAATCATTAACTCATATATGAAAATGATACCGATCATAACCAAACCATAGCCATAGTACCAAAAATATTTCTACTGCCTCACACTAGTCCATGTACTCAAACACTACTGTAAACTAAGCACTTCAATCAGGACAAAGTAACTAACATAAACATTATTCATTAAATGATTAAATGCATGAAATAAATCGTATTCAAGTTGGAAAAATCATAAATATTAAAATGACACCATGCAAATATTTGTGTGGCTTGCCTCAGCACAGAGGAGGGTCACACTCCTCCTGGTTCTCCTCTAGGCAAGCTTCTCCTTCTGAAAATATATAAAATAGCATAAAGAAAACATCAAGAACACTTCTGAAATTCACCAGAAATTCTTGACAGTAGAGAAAAATCTCAAATTTTGTGTGCTGCTAGAATATTTCAATACAAACACAATGCAAAAAGAATCAATTCATTTGGACTTATGGTTTAAAAATTATGGCTGGTCAAAGTTTCTGGTCAACATTTGAATTAAATTCAAATAAACAGAAAACTAGGGGGGTGACGTCGAAGGCGTATTCCCGCGGGGCGCCACTTATACCGCTTTGGGTGCGGCTTAGTGGCTGACAATGGGCCCCCGCGGTCAGGTTTAGAGAGAGAGGGAGGGAAACAGAGGAGGGGCAACGAATCGCCGGCGATTCTCTGGCGAGGAGAGGTCGGCGGCCGCCGTGCATGGGGGGAATTGATGCGCAAGACTACGGCGAGCATGTACGTACCCGAAACGTGGCTAGGTGTGGACAGAGCGTATCGCGGTGGTCTTCTCCAGAGACGTCGGCGGAGGGAGCTCGTCGAAGATGGCGATTCCGGCGAGGCAGGGCATTTCCAGGGGCTCCAACTACACCAGCGCGCACCAGTGGTTCACCAGAGACACGCCGGATGAGTCGGTCGAGCTCGAGAGGCTCTGGAGGAGGGGAAAGCAACAGAGGGGATCGCCGGCGAACTCCGGTCGGGAACGGCGGCCAGAGGCCTGCCCGGCCGGGCTGCGGCTATCTACTGCGTCGTGGTGGTTGTGTGAGTGTGTTGAGGTGCTCGGAGAGGCTGGGGAGAGGCTGTATTTATAAGCGAGGGAGGAGGGGGCTTGGACTCCGCCGGTGTTCTCTGGAAACGGTGCCCGGCGACGAGAGGTGTCAGTGAGAGGGGGAGAAGAAGCCGTGGCTCATGCGGCCACTGTGGGAGGGAGGAGACGAGCACAAGGGATCGAGTGGCGACAAGAACAGTGGCACGGGCGCACTGGATGCTTGGCCGCGTCGTGGCCGTGCTCGCTGCAGCGAGCTTCGGCATCGGCGAGCGCCAGGGGGGAGTTAAGGGCGTCAAGACGATGATGGTGGCGGTGTTTGGCAAGGTGCGGCGAGCGGGGAAGCGAACACGAGCTCAACAGAGGCTCGGGCGCGACGCAGAGCGCGTCGGCCGTATGCCTGCACGCTTGGACGAATGCGGTCACCGCGTGAACTCTGGCATCACGCCGCGCAATGCATTAAATTCATGTCTACCGTGTAGTCCTTGCTAGTTTGGGTTGATCCAAGGTCTTGAGTTGATCACAGGTCGACTATGTGAGAGTCTAGCATCTTGGCAAGTTTCTGGACAGAAACTTGTGAGGTTAATAGAGAGAGATCTAGAAGGAGTTTAGGGCTGAGCTTTGGTGGTTAGGGGTTTCTTAGGAGGGTAATGAAGCCCTAAAAATTTCAGCTCCATTGGATCAAGGAAAAATGCACTTCCTGTAGAAACTGCATTTTCTGGCCAGAATAGAAAAGATTTTCTGTAGCAAAAATATTCCAAATAACTATGAAATATTTTTACACAGGGAGGTGTGCCATGGTCCAAAGAATATTCAGCAATTTTCTCAGATTTTTGTGGGCAAGAAAAATGAGGGTTGCTTTGGAGCATATGTAACTGAAGTGAGGTGTTAGAGAGGAAATGAACATTTTTCATTTATGAAAAATATTCCTAGGGCCATTTTGTGATATATCAGAGAGGAAATGATGTGTTTGAGAGGGAGGTGGGTCACTTGGGAGACAATCAAGGACATGCCCAAGTGATTAAGTCCAACTGAGTTGATTCAAAACTCCAAATTCAAATCAAATGGCAATGAAATCCAGAAAAAGAAAAAGAGCAAAAACCAGGATGTCACATCTTTCAAAATATCAACACTAAAGAAAGTTATCCCTAGCCCATCATTCTCAATCATTGATCCATTCGCAAAACACACTCACATATTAGCTACATCCAATGCTCAAGTACGATCATAGTGCCCCTTAGTTGGTGCTTTATAAGAGAAGATGGAGACTCAAATAAAAATAAAAATTGCACAAAGTAAGTCGATAAGCCCTTCGCAGAGGGAAGTAGGGATTTGTAGAGGTGCCAGAGCTCAAAGCTTAAATTGAGAGATAAAAATTTTGAGAGGCATACTTTTCCCGTCAATGAAAACGACCGAGTAATTCCCAACACTCTCCATGCTAGATATATCATAGGCGGTTCCCAAACAGAAAATAAAGTTTATTCCTTTTTCCACCATTCTTTCATGATCCATGGCTAACCGTATCCACGGGTGCCCTCCATACCAACACTTTCCAAGGAATTTATTATTTGACAACATAAAGTAAATTAGTTTTTCATTTCGGGACTGGGCATCCCTAATACCTTTGCCGTACTCCCGTGCAATGACAAGTGAATAAACACTCATCTTGAGAATAACACATCTAGCATGGAAAATATTAGCCACCCCTGCCACTTCATGAGTGGTACGAGCACACAAAAAGGAAATTTATTTTGAAAATTAGAGATGGCACATACAAATTTACTTAGAACGGCACGGGAATACCGCATATAGGTAGGTATGGTGGACTCATGTGACACAACTTTAGGTTTAAGAATTTGGATGCACAAGTAGTATTCCCACTTAGTACAAATGGAGGCTAGCAAATAGATTGAGAAGCAACCAACCAAGAAACAAAAATTCACTTAAACGAGCATTGAGCATAACTAACACCAAATAATGCACCACAAGTAGGATGTAATTTCATTGCATAATTATTGACTTTCGTGCTTGCATAGGGAATCACAAACCTTAACACCAATATTCTTACTAAAGCATAACTACTAACCAACATGACTGACATATTATTATCTCCATATCGCAAAACTATTGCAAGAAATCAAACTTATCATATCCAGTGATCTACATGAAAGTTTTTATTACATCCTTCTTGAATATCCATTACTTTGGGGCTAAATTTATGTATTACCATTGCTACTAACAAGCTCTAAAATAAATTTAAGTGAAGCACGAAAGCATAAGTATTTCTTCAAAGTTTTCAACTCTCAAAATAATCTAAGTGAAGCATGAGAGTAAATGACAAACTACTCCAAAAAGATACAAGTGAAGATCAAATAAGTAGTTAAGTAAATGGGTAGCTAATTGAGGACTCTCTCTTATTTAAAACTTTCAGATCTAAGTATTTTATTAAAACAGCAATAAAAAATGACATTCTAAGAATAGCACATATCATGTGAAGAAGCAAAAACTTAGGCTCAACCGAGGCTAACCGATAATTGTTGATGAAGAAAGGTGGGATGCCTACCGGGGCATCCCCAAGCTTAGATGCTTGTGACTTCTTGGATTATTAACTTGGGATGCCTTGGGAATCACCAAGCTTGAGCTTTTGAGTCTCCTTAATTCCTTTTATATCACAGTTTCCCTAAATCTTAAAAACTTCATCCACACAAAACTCAACAAGAACTCGTGAGATAAGTTAGTATAAATCAATGCAAAAACCTTATCATTCTCTACTGTAGCAAATCACTAAAATTATTATTCAACATTGCATACTAAATGCCTCTGCATATTTAATACTCCTATCCTCAAATAGAATCATTAAACAAGCAAACATATGCAAACAATGCGAACATAACAGCAATCTGTCTAAACAGGACAGTCTGTAAAGAGTGCAATTGTACTCATAGTTCCCTAACTCCAACAATTCTGAAAATTTACCACACTGTAGAAAATTTATCAGATCTTATTGTGCAAAAAGTTTCAACATTTTATCACATACTGACTTTTCTGGATAATTATTGCAACAGCGATAAACTTTCTGTTTTGAAACAGCAACTCATATACTTGCAAAATAAGCATGGCAAAGGCTATAGTTGCCACTTTTATTGAAGTAAGAGATGCAAAACATTATTCTAAATAACAGAAAGCAAATCCTAATAAAATAAAATGACCCTCCAAGCAAAACTCATATCATGTGACGAATGAAAATATAGCTCTAAGTGAGGTTACCGATAATGTTGAAGACGAAAGAGGGGATGCCTTCCGGGGCCTCCCCAAGCTTATTTGCTTGGGTATTCCTTGAATATTTCCTTGGGGGTGCCTTGGGAATCCCCAAGCTTAGGTTATTGTCACTCCTTATTCTCCTCATATCGATACCTCACCCAAAACTTGAAAACTTCAATCACACAAAACTTAACGGAACTTCGTGAGATGGGTTAGTATGATAAAGACAAATCATTCACTTTGGTACTGTCAAAGACAAGATTCATAATTGTTCTCACACAATTCCTACTGTACTCTACAATTTCCACAATTTATATTAAGCAATATAAGCCATAGAAACTAGAAAACAAGCAAATTATGCATTGAAAACAGAATCTGTCAAAAACAGAACAGTACATAAAGATCTGAATTAAAGTCATACTTATATAACTCCAGAAATTATGAAACATTAGGAAAACGTAGAAAATTTGTATAACCATCAACTGTAAAAAATTCAGAATTTTTCCATGTTCCTGTAAAAGACAGGAATTTCTGCACTGGACGCAAAAGTTTCTGTTTTTGCACAGAATCAAGTCAACTATCATCCACACTATCCCAAAGGCTTTACTTGACACTTTATTGAAACAAAAGCTATAAAACAAGATCACTACAGTAGCTTAATCATGTGAACACACAAAACAGTAGGTAAAAGTGTTGGGTTGTCTCCCAACAAGCGCTTTTCTTTAATGCCTTTTAGCTAGGCATGATGATTTCAATGATGCTCGCATAAAAGATAAGAATTGAAACACAAAGAGAGAATCATGAAGCATGTGAATAGCACATTTAAGTCTAACCCACTTCCTCTGCATAGGGATTTTGTGAGCAAACAACTTATGGGAACAAGAATCAACTAGCATAGGAAGGCAAAACAAGCAAAACCTCAAAACTCGCAACATAAAGAGAGGAAACTTGATAATATTGCAATATGTAAAAGCATATGTTCCCCTCTCATAATAATTTTCAGTAGCATCATGAATGAATTCAACAATATAGCCATCACATAAAGCATTCTTTTCATGATCCACATGCATAAAAAATTTATTACTCTCCACATAAGCAAATTTATTCTCATGAATAGTAGTGGGAGCAAACTCACCAAAATAACTATCATGAGATTCTTGATTGGCAAAATCACATTGAGCATTAAAATCATGATGACAAGTTTCATGGTTATCATTATTCTTTATAGCATACATGTCATCACCATAATCATCATAGATAGCAACTTTTTTATCATAGTCATTTGAAACCTCTTCCAAAATAGTGGATTCATCACTAAATAAATTCATGACCTTTCCAAATCCACTTTCCTCAATATAATCATCATAAATAGGAGGCATGCAATAATCATGAAGAGCTTGATGTCTACTATGCAACTATATTCTTGTAGACTCGTGTTGGGCCTCCAAGCACAGAGTTTTGTAGGACAGTAGCAATTTTCCCTCAAGTGGATGACCTAAGGTTTATCAATCCGTGGGAGGCGTAAGATGAAGATGGTATCTCTCAAAAAACCCTGCAACCAAATAACAAAGAGTCTCTTGTGTCCCCAACACACCAAATACAATAGTAATTTGTATAGGTGCACTAGTTCGGCGAAGAGATGGTAATAAAAGCGTAGTAATGATAGTAGATATTGATTTTTGTAATAGGAACAATAAAAAACAGCAAGGTAGCAATTGATAAAACGGAGCACAAATGGTATTGCAATGCTTGAAAATGAGGCCTAGGGTCCGTACTTTCGCTAGTGCAATCTCTCAAAAATGCTAATCTAATTGGATCATATAACCATCCCTCAACGTTCGATGAAGAATCACTCCAAAGTTCCTATCTAGCGGAGAACGTAAGAAGAAATTGTTTGTAGCTATTCTTTCTGATCGATCTATCAAGAGTTTGTACTAAAATAACACCAAAGCAAATTCAGATTCATAATACTCAATCCAACACAAAGAACTTCAAAGAGTGCCCCAAGATTTCTACCAGAGAAACAAAAGACGAGAACGCGCATCAACCCCTATGCATAGATTACCCCAATGTCACCTCGGGAATCCGTGAGTTGAGTGCCAAAACATATCTCAAGTGAATCAATATAATACCCCATTGTCACCACGGGTACTCATATGCAAGACATACATCAAGTGCTCTCAAATCCATAAAAGTATTCAATCCGATAAAACAAAATCTCAAAGGGAAAACTCAATTCATCACAACAAGATAGAGAGGGGAAAACACCATATGATCCAACTATATTAACAAAGCCCGCGATACATCAAGATCGTGCCATCTCAAGAACACGAGAGAGAGAGAGAGATTAAACACATAGCTACTAGTACAAACCCTCAGCCCCAAGGGTGGACTGCTCCCTCCTCATCATAGTGGCTGCCGGGATGATGCAGATGGCCACCAGTGATGATTTCCCCCTTCGGTAGGGTGCCGGAACGGGGTCTAGATTGGTTTTTCGTGGCTACAGAGGCCTGCGGCAGCGGAACTTCTGATCTAGAGTTACCCCCGGGGGTTTTGGAATATTTGGGAATTTATAGGGCGAAGAGGCGGTGCGGGAGGCCGCCGAGGTGGGCGCGCCCTGGTGGGTTGTGCTCCCCTCGGAGCTCCCCTCTGGTACTTCTTTGGCCCACCGGGTGTCTTCTGGTCCTGAAAAAATCTCCAAAAAGTTTGGACTCCGTTTGGTATTGATTTTCTGCAATGTAAAAAACAAGCAAAAAACAGCAACTGGCACTGGGCACTATGTCGATAGGTTAGTCCCAAAAAATGATATAAAGTTGCTATAAAATGATTGTAAAACATCCAAGAATGATAATATAACGGCATGAATACTTCATAAATTATAGATATGTTGGAGACGTATCAGGTACCACACTGAATTGCTGCAATGGAAGGCAGACAATGGTGTATCTGACAACGGATTTGGGAAGCTACTGAAAATATTGAAGAAGAAGCTTCCAAAGGATAACGAATTGCCCGACAGTACGTACAAAGCAAAGAAGGTTCTATGCCCTCTAGGATTGGAGGTGCAGAAGATACATGCATGCCCTAATGACTGCATCCTCTACCGTGGTGCGTACGAGGATTTTAACGCATGCCTGGTATGCGGTGCATTGCGGTATAAGATCAGACGAGATGACCCTGGTGATGTTGAGGGCGCGCGCCCCAGGAAGAGGGCTCCTGCCAAGGTGATGTGGTATGCTCCTATAATACCACGGTTGAAACGTCTGTTCAGAAACAAAGAGCATGCCAAGTTGATGCGATGGCACAAAGAGGACCGTAAGAAAGACGGGAAGCTGAGAGCACCCGCTGACGGGTCGGAGTGGAGAAAAATCGAGAGAAGGTGGGGGGACTTTGTAGGTGACGCAAGGAATGTATGGTTTTGTTTAAGCGTGGATGGCATTAATCCTTTTGGGGAGCAGAGCAGCAATCATAGCACCTGGCCCGTGACTCTATGTATCTATAACCTTCCTCCTTGGTTGTGCATGAAGCGGAAGTTCATTATGATGCCAGTGCTCATACAAGGCCCTAAGCAACCCGGCAACGACATTGATGTGTACCTAAGGCCATTAGTTGAAGAACTTTTACAGCTGTGGAATGGAAAAGGTGCAAGTGTGTGGGATGAGCACAGACAGCAGGAATTTGACCTACATGCGTTGCTGTTTGTAACCATCAATTATTGGCCTGCTCTCAGTAACCTTTCAGGACAGACAAACAAGGGATACCACACATGCACGCACTGTTTAGATGAAACCGAAAGTATATATTTGGACAAATTCAGGAAGAATGTGTACCTGGGACATCGTCGATTTCTTCCGGCCAACCATCAATGTCGAAAGAAAGGCAAGCATTTCAAAGGTGAGGCAGATCACCGGAAGAAGCCTTCCCTCTGTACTGGTGATCACATACTTGATATGGTCAATGATTTACATGTAATCTTTGGAAAGGGTCCTGGCGGACTATCTGTTCCGAATGACATTGAGGGACGCACACCCATGTGGAAGAAGAAATCTATATTTTGGGACCTACCCTATTGGAAAGACCTAGAGGTCCGCTCTGCAATCGACGTAATGCACGTGACAAAGAATCTTTGCGTGAACCTGCTAGGCTTCTTGGGCATGTATGGGAAGACAAAAGATACACCAGAGGCACGGGAGGACCAGCAACGTGTGCACAAAAAAGACGGCATGCATCCAAAGCAGTATCAAGGTCCTGCCAGCTATGCTCTTACCAAAGAAGAGAAGGAAATCTTCTTTGCATGCCTGCTCAGTATGAAGGTCCCGTCTGGCTTCTCGTCCAATATAAAGGGAATAATAAATATCCCAGAGAAAAAGTTCCAGAACCTAAAGTCTCATGACTGCCATGTGATTATGACGCAACTGCTTCCGGTTGCATTGAGGGGGCTTCTACCGAAAAACGTTCGATTAGCCATTGCGAAGCTATGTGCATTAATCAATGCAATCTCTCAGAAGGTAATTGATCGAGAAATCCTACAAAGATTAAAGAATGATTTGGTGCAATGTCTTGTCAGCTTCGAGCTGGTGTCCCCACCATCCTTCTTCAATATCATGACGCATGTCCTGGTTCATCTAGTCGACGAGATTGCCATTCTGGGCCCTGTATTTCTACACAATATGTTCCCCTTTGAGAGGTTCATGGGAGTCTTAAAGAAATATGTTCGTAACCGTGCTAGGCCAGAAGGAAGCATCTCCATGGGCCATCAAATAGAGGAGGCCATTGGGTTTTGTGTTGACTTCATTCCTGACCTTAAGCCGATTGGTCTCCCTCAATCGCGGTATGAGGGGTGACTGACTAGAAAAGGCACGCTAGGAGCGGACTCAATAATATGTAGGAACGGGCATTCTTGGGGTCAAGCACACTACACAGTTCTACAGAATTCTACCTTGGTGACCACGGTATGTCAATGAACACAAGAATATTCTGCGCTCCAAACACCCGGAGCAGTGTGACGATTGGATTACATGTGAACACATCAGGACTTTCGGTAGTTGGTTGCAAACACATCTCATGGGTAACAAGATTGTTGGAGATATGTTGTACTCGTTGGCCAGGGGACCATCTTCGACTGTATTGACTTACAAAGGGTACGAGATAAATGGGAATACATTTTACACGATCGCCCAAGATCAAAAGAGCACCAACCAAAACAGTGGTGTCCGCTTTGATGCAGCAACCAACAGGGGAAAGGACACATATTATGGTTACATAGTGGACATATGGGAACTTGACTATGGACATGATTTTAAGGTCCCTTTGTTTCGGTGCAAATGGGTCAATCTGTCAGGAGGCGGGGTAAAGGTAGACCCGAAGTACAGAAGGACAATAGTGGATCTGAACAATCTTGGGTACACAGGCGAACCATTCGTCCTAGCAAATGATGTGGCACAGGTTTTCTATGTGAAGGACATGTCTACCAAACCAAGAAAAAGAAAAGATAAGAAAGCGAATACATCATACGATGAGCCAAAGTGCCACATAGTTCTTTCATGGAAAAGATACATCGTGGGAGTGGAGGGCAAGACAGACATGTCTGAAGATTATGAAAAGTTTCATGAAATTCCTCCCTTCAAAGTCAAGGCTGACCCAAGCAAGGGACACAAGCGAAGAAAAAGTGAAGACTTTCTCTCCATAACTATTCTGATGATAGCTTTGATTACGCGAAGAAAAAATGAAATTCCTTTGTAGTAGATGTGTTTTCGTCCGAAACCGTGATACTTCGAAAGAGATTGTCCATTTTGTACACGAAGTGCATCCAGTTTTTGCCGTAACCCTCTCAACTTTTTAGCACATGCTATGTGGGTGAAAATATGATACCATGCCAACTTTCAAACTTTTCAGAGTTCATTTGTAGTGCTTTTCAATTTCAGGGTCATTTAGCTAAAAAAAATCAGTAAATGCATGAAAAATACCAAATGAAGTCAGAAAGGGTTGAAAATTGATGATGTGGCTTTGAATGGTGCATGTTGAACGCACAAAAAGTCTAGAGTTGAAATAATTTCAAAAAAAATGAAATCCCTTTGTAGGAGATGAGTTTTCGTCTGAAACCGTGATACTTCGAAAGAGATTGTCCATTTTGTACACGGAGTGCATCCAGTTTTTGCCGTAACCCTCTCAACTTTTTAGCACATGCTATGTGGGTGAAAATATGATACCATGCCAACTTTCAAACCTTTCAGAGTTCATTTGTAGTGCTTTTCAATTTCAGGGTCATTTAACTCAAAGAATGAACTAATAGCAAAAGAATGAACTAAAAAGCTTATAAAACTCTAACAGCAAAAGAATGAACTAAAAAGAATCAAATAAATATAAAATTCTTCAATAGCAAAAAGAATCAACTAAAAAACCCAAATAATATAACTAAAATTATCAAAGTATTTATTTGTTAAAAACTTAATAGTAAAAAGATTTTCATAAAGTATTTTCATTACAACTTATAAAAAAAACTAAAAAGCTTTTATAAAACTCAATAGCAAAAATAATGAACTAAAAAGAATCAATTAAATATATATTCTTCAATAGCAAAAAGAATAACTAAAAAGAATCAAAATAATATAACTAAATTATCAAAGTATTATTTGTTAAAAACTTTAAAGTAAAAGAATTTTCATAAAGTACTTTTTGTTATAAACTTTAATAGAAAACAAAAAATCTTTTATAAAACTCTAATAGCAAAAGGAATACAAAATAAAAAGAAAAATACAAAATAAAAAATAAAACTTATGCAACTAAAATTATATAAAATTTATGCAACTAAAATTATATAAAATTTATGCAACTAACATTATATAACTAAAAATAACATATGCAAAAAATAACATTAAATATTTAAAAACATAACATATGCAAAAAATAAAAATAGGCCCACCTACTAGCAACCACGGCCTGCATACGACTAGAAACCCTACAAATGGGCCAGGATGCAGGCCCGTAGTGCAAGCAGGCCCAACAGGGCGTCAGATAGGCATTTATTGCTTGCAGTAGAGAGGAGCTCAAGAGAGAAGCGGCAGCAGCGCTTATAAACCACTCGTAGTCCCTCTCAACTAGCGAGGTGGGACTAAACATTTGGATGCGGCAGCGCAGCCCTTTGGTCCCGGTTCGTGCCACCAACTGGGACCAAAGGCCCCCCTTTCGTCCCGGTTTGTGCCACCAACCGGGACCAAAGGGTTGAGCTTCCCACCCTTTGGGCTGGCGAAAAACACCTTTGGTCCCGGTTGGTGGCACGAACCGGGAAGAAAGGGGGGCCTTTAGGCCCGGTTGGTGGCACCAACCAGGACTAAAGGTGATGCTATATAAGCAGCACTTAGCAGTTTTCTCCCCATTCTCTCCCCCGACGCCGAAACGTACGACGCCGCCAGGCTGCTCCGCCGCTCCCCGTCGCCGTCCCTGCCCTGACGCCGCCAGGCTGCTCCGCCTCCCCCTTCGCCGGCCGCCGCTCCCTGCCCCGACGCCAACCCCCAGTGAGCTCCCCGGCCCCTTCCCCTGCGCTGCCGCCACCCCTGCGCTCTGCTAGCCGCCGCCGCCCCAGCTCTGCTCTGCTTAGCTGCCGCCACCTTGTTCATATAGCATTTTTTTTCATGTATGTATGTATGGATGGATGTATATAGAGACTGTTCATATGATGATTTTTTTGTTCATAGAATATTTTTTTGTTCAGAGCATTTTTTGGTCCATGTATATATGTATGTGTATGTACGGATAGATGGATGGATGGATGTATATAGAAAATGTTCATATGATTTTTTTTGTTCATAGAATATTTTTTTTGTTCATAGAAATTAGTTAAAATTTACCAAGTTACTAAGTTAAAATGTTCATATATTCAAAATGAGTTAAAAGACTCACGAAGTTAAAATTTACCCCCTCCCCGATAACTTTGACATGAGGGGGGACGTCGGACATGCATGAGAGAGGCGGTCCGCTCCCCCGACCAACTCTCAAGGCCACCCAAACCCTAGAAGTGTAAGTGCATCTAGTGCCCCTTAGTGATTTTGGTGTATTGAAGACTTATAGGTTAAGGGACTAATGCGTTTGTGAGTGTACACAGGTCTATAAGTCTATGAGGATTTTGTTATTTACGATGAATGTCGACCCCTAAAAATGAATGTCTTCAACTGAAGACTTTGCTTTCTTGAAGACTTTGAAAGTGAAGAAATTGGTGTGACCCTGAAGACTTGATATTCATGCGAGGATTATGAAGCGTGAAGACTTTTGTTTTTGTAGTTTCATTTTCTTCTTCTTGAGTCATAGGAAACACCGTACTGTTAAAGGGGGCCGAGGTAAAACTAAGGAAAAGTTTCCAAGTGATGCTCATCTCAAAATCCTACACCTACCCAATCCTTTCGAGTGAAGCCATTGGAAATCTCATACAGTTCAGTCAATTTCTTCAGTGACAGAGACGAAGTTCTTCTGTTCTCTGAGGAATTTGTTCTGACTGAGGAGTTAGGAATTCGCCAGTGCGGATTGCCTACAAGTGAGGAACATGATAGCCCTGAGGAATTTGATACTCAAATTTCCGACCGTTGCTGTGCTACACGCCACCTGTCCAAATATCCTACCCACCTAACGGTCATATCATTGAAGGGCATTTATGTCTTATCATGTCGGGCTGCTCCCTAGGCTATAAATAGCCGCCCCCTACAACCACTAGCTGGTTGGCTGCTCTGAGAGATAGATTGACACTTGTCATTTAGAGCATCCCATCCTCCGAGGAATTTGAGCGAAAATCATCAAGTGAGGAAAAACCCAAAAACCCAAACACCTACAAACCCAAAGTGATTGAGCATCACTGAAGAGATTGTTCCTGTGTGGAACCGACGCTTGTTACCTTTGAGGACTGTGCATCCTCCAGACGGTTAGGCGTCATGTTCTAGAGCATCCAAGGGGAAATTGTGGATTGCCGAGTGACCGAGTATGTGAAGGTTTGGAAGTCACGTGAAGACTTAACATGAGTGATTGGGCGAGGTATGTGTGACCTTAGCTCAAGGAGAATACGGTGAGGACTGTGTGTCCGGGACTGTGTGTCCTCAGGTTTAAATACCTAGCCGCTCTAACCAGACGTACAACTTTCATAGTAGTTGGAACTGGTCTAACAAATCATTGTCTTCACCGAGCTACTGGTTCTATTTCCTCAACCCTTTCATTTCCTCGCATACTTGCTATGTATTTGATCATTACTGTTTGAAGACTTTGACTGAAGACTTTCTCAATTTCCTCAGTTCAATTTCTTCAGTCAGTTTGTCTTCTGCCTGCTTATCCTGTGTTTACGCTACTTGTACTATGTGCTTGTTTTCATTTCATCATGATGACAGTGCTACTGCTCTATTATGTTTGCATCTGAGTACTTATTCCGCTGCTAAGTAGTTTGTCGCTTAGGAATTTCCTCACCTTGAAATTCCATAGTGACGAATTTGTAAAAATCGCCTATTCACCCCCCCTCTAGTCGATATAACGCACTTTCAAGAAGAAAGAGCGTTGTCGATCTATCCCCTCCCGCCCCTACCCGTAATTCTCTCAGGAAAATGAGGGGGGAGGAGTCCGCAAGTATGTCCCCTAACTATCTCGGGAAAATGAGGGGGGAGGAGTTCCCAAGTATGTCCCCCCTAACTCTCTAGGGAAAATGAGGGGGGAGGAGTCCGCAAGTATGTCCCCTAACTCTCTCTCGGGAAAATGAGGGGGGAGGAGTCTGCAAGTATGTCCCCTAACTCTCTCGGGAAAATGAGGGGGGAGGAGTCCGCAAGTATGTCCCCTAACCGTCCCCCTCCGGTTCATCTGTCCGGAAATGCAGACTTAGGTAAAACATTCCCGGATGTTATCCCCCTTCACCTATATCATGTAGTGCCGTGTTAGAACACCCCCTAACTCCCTCGACGATCGGTGCGGAGGGGGGAGTAGTCCTCGACGATCGTCTGAAACTGACTGTTATAAAACTTGTCAACTTTGCATGATTTTTGCCACTAATCCATTGCTCATATGCATATGATTCCTTGTTGTGATATTAATTAAGTCCAGGTTTACCACTAATCCATCTCTCATGTTTCTATATTGCCATGTTGTAATATTTGCAGAAACTATGGACAGAGACTTAGAACAAGAAGAGTTGTTGGGGGAATATAATCCTCGCCGGAGGTGATCCCTTGTCGTTTCTCAACGACACCGATGGTCAGGAAGGAGAGGATGACGGCTCCGATGATCCAACAATGGAGGAGGAAGGAGATCATGACGGCTCCGGTGACCGAATGGCGGAGGAAGGAGATCATGATCACGGCTCCGGTGACCGAACGGAGGAGGGAGACTTAACTGTTGCAAAGTCCGGCGAGGTATATATATATATATATATATATATTAAGCATGTGCTGACTTGATGCATTAATTGTTTTGGTATGTGCATATATTAACGCTTCTTTCTTCTTTTAGCCCTCCGGATCGAGCCAAACTTCCGTAAGGAGACGAGGCCCAAAGAAAAGGTTGCGCCAGGATGAAAGGTTCATGATCACAGAAGTCACGAAAGATGGCCAACCGATTGCTCCCAAGCGGACCAAGGACACATTTGTACATCAGTGCAGAGCTGTTGTTAGGGACAGCGTCCCGATCAGCATCCAGCAATGGAATAAGAATAAGGACCCTAAAGTTTCTTATGTCTAGGATAGACTGAAAGATGATCTTTGGACCTCGCTGGTGACAAATTTCAGCCTACCGCGAGAGGAGGATCCGAATAACCCAGTTATAGAGAGAAAGGTCAAGGCGTTTGCTCTTACACTACCGCAGGATGCTGATAATGCGACACTACGATCAGAGACCCTTTGACGAAACTGTGTGCGATGCATTAATCTCAAACGGTGATGTAAAATAACAATCAAAAATTATGCAAAACATTTGCGATGAAGGATACATCAAACACGGTTCAGATTTTAGTTGTGTGTCCGATGAGGGGCATACGGTTCAGTTCAATGAACTGTTTGCGATGAGGCAGAACAAAAGAAACGGGCAGCCAGATGAAGGCGTGTGCGATATACGGCATACAGTTCACTCAGATAAACTGTTTGTGATGAGGCAGAACAACAGAAACGGGCAGCCAGATGAAGGTGTGTGCGATATACGGCATACAGTTCACTCGGATGAACTATTTGCGTTGAGCCAAGAGAACAGAAACGGTTCAACTTAACAAGATGTGTGTGATACGCGGCAAACAGATCTGTAATCGGAAATGTGTGGGAAGACCGATAACAACACAGACGATTCCTGTTAACAAGCCGTGTGTGTTGTGAGCAAATGATTGCTGGTATACAATTGTCACTGATTGATGAAATCATCACCGATAGGTTCCATTGTTTAGTCCGTGCGCGATGTGATTTGCTCTGTCTACAGAGCATCAACATATATACTTCAAAAGACAGCATTGCAAAGCCAAATTAAGCATACAATTACACAAGTGACTACACACATAACATTTCCGCACACCAAAGTAAGCAATTACATGCAAACTAAACTAGGAGAAACGAGCATCTAATCATCTACTTATTGTTGCGACGACGCTTGCCATTGCTCTGCTTTTGGCTGGATCCCTGGCCGTTTTGGGGAAGGAGGCACTTCCTCATGTCAATGATCCGCCTGTAAATCTCGTAGCTCGTGTATGCCTCCTTGGCCACGTACACGACGTGAGCTTTGTCGAGTTTCTCCATCCAGGCCGAGTGCCAGGCACGCTTGTCCTTGTTGCAGGAATCCTTCATGTCTCTGTAGTAGGGATCGATGATGGCCTCGGCGAGGTGAACCAGTGAGTCCTTCTCATGCTCGTTGCTGCCCCAGATCTTGTATTGGCCCTGGATGTCGACAAGATTCTAGCAGGCGATGCCCAAATTCTTGAGCACCTTTATATCGTTGGTAATGTCCACCATAGCGAACATGTAGTGGGGGTTGTTGACAAACCTGGCGAAACGCTCACAAGGCCTTGTGGCCAGGCACTAGTGGTAGACGAGGACGTGATCGGGCATGCACGTCTGGGCAACGGTGACCTTGGGACGACACCCGGCACGAGCGCGGGTGTACTCGAGGTCGAACCCGACCACCTTGTACTTCTCCTCAGCAAGCAACATCTCCATGATGAGGATGGAGTGCTCCACCCAGACCAGGTTGTTGGTGTACACCACCGAGAGGTTAATTTGACATACATGACTTATAAGTTGACAGAAGTCATATCACTTTTTTTGAAACATGTCGTAAAGTAACGCGATAGACCTTAGATTAACATGTGTTGAAAAATGGCCCATCTTGCAATTAACTCTGACACATTGCAGCACTCCTGCAAGGCCCGGAGGTTAATTTGAGAACAAGTACACAGAGGTTAATTTGACATACATGACTTATAAGTTTCATAGAAATCATATCACTTTTTTGGTAGGGAAGCTGGTCCTTGCTGATGTAGGATCCCTCTTTGCATCCTTTATTGCACACCCGGATGACCGACTGTTGTGGCCCAATGGTTAATGCCACGTCCCCCGCGAATGTAGAAGCTTCCCTCCCTTGGATGAGTGGCAAACGGTTAATCCAGAAGAACAGTTTGCAATGATGCAGAACAACAGAAACGGGCAGCCAGATGAGGGTGTGTGCGATATACGGCATACAGTTCACTAGGATGAACTGTGTGTGATTAGGCAACACAATAGAAATGGTTCAACTGAACAAGATGTGTGTGATACGCGGCAAACAGGTCCGTAATCAGAAATGTGTGCAAAGACCAATAATAACACAGACGATTGCTGCTAATAAGACATGTGATTTGCTCTGTCTATAGAAGAATAATATATATATAAACACTATTCTGATCACAGGATCAGTATAATATTCTGATCACAACCTGAACTGCCTGAGTAACTCGCCTGAACTTCCCTCCGTATGAACTCGACCTTCGGGCTATCTTCGCAACCGTGGCTTCTACCGCGAGTTTTTCTGATCATTCGTGTTGTTTGTGATGTAAGTGTAATGTGGACATGTTTTTTAGCAACTAAACACGCGTTCTAAATAGGAATCACGCTCATTGGCGGATTTGCTCTCGGGTCATGATGAACTTGCATCTGTTTGCGAGTTTAATGCGTGCTGTGGGTGTTGTCGAAGCTCTGGCATGATGGGAATTGTGTTTTGGTACAATTTTGTTGCACAATTTTTTGTTATTTCAAATGAATTTGAAACCGGCCGTGTTCTTCATCCGCCCGAGATGCATCCTCCACCATCGGCGATTTCTTGTTTTCCTGTCAAGTTTGCTTGCTGATTTGCGTACTATAGTGAAATTCAAGGCTTACTACATCGTCAATTTCAATCGGGAGGGTCTATACTATTTGATTTCTGGCGTTTTCATGTTGGCAATCCCACGGCTGTTGCACGGGGTTTTTTTTGCGGTTTTTGGATTTGCACTCTGGTCATTTTTCTTGTAGAAAGGTAGTTGGCAGATCATTTTAAAGGGTGTGCGGACGTGTTCTAATCAGGCGCAGATGATTTTATGCTTCGGACGAATTCGTTCGTTCATGTTTTCTGTGTCATCTAATGGCCGTCCTACAAGCTGGACTTCTGCGTTGTTCATACCTGAACTTCTAGTTTTCCTTTATTTTGCAAGGTTATGCAGCAAGTCCTCTGTATTTCTTTCCTTTTTACTTTCATTTTTCATTCTTGCATTGGTTTTGATTTTATGACTGAGTCACATGAGCAACCATTTAATTGTTTGGCCGATGGAAATGCATATATATATTTTTATTTTTTTCTAGTATGTCCTTGTTATCTAATAGTTTTTTGGACTTCATTTATTAACTATCCTGAACTTCTGTATGCTAGTTCAATGTTTTAGATAACCCCGGACTTCTATATCATCACTCTTTGAACTTCTTATTCCCAAGGTATGTAGTAGAAGCAAGACTTCTATTGTACCAGTGATTGAACTTCTGTGTTTCCATGTTGCAAGGCGGTACAGCATTATGCTCTATATTTCTTCGCTTTTTTTTGTAATTTTCAATTTTTTGAATTGGTTTTGAGTTTGTCTAGTGTGCAACCATGGGATTAGTCCCAAGTATGCACGCATACTTTTTTTATTTTTTTTATAACATCTTTGCATACTTCGAACAATGTTAGCACTTTAGTACGTATTTAACCTGAACTTACTAGTTTTTTGCTCCTGTAAAATTTCCATATTTTTTGACGTGTGCATCTAATGTTTTTTCAAATGCCCGAACTTCTGTGACTTTACAACTTGAACTTTGTTAATAAATTTTGATAATTTTTTTGGTTTTTTAATTATTTAATAATTGAAAACCGCATTGCGTCCTGTCAAAACCTAGCGCGCAGCAATGCGGTAGCGCGAGGCCGAGCCGCATGTGTACTTTGTGTGTATTTGAATTTTGAACTTCTATATTGTTTTTAAGTTGTGTATTTTAGTTAGATATGGACTTCATCTGTTTTTGTATTTGAACTTCTTCTTTTTGTTTCTTAGTGTTTTTTTATTCATATGCCTTTACTTCTCGGATTAGTGTACTTGAACTTCTGTTCTTTATTTTTTGAACTTCTTTCTCTTGTTTTGTAGGTGCTTATTTGTGTATGTATTTTTCTTCCCTTGGTAGAGTACTTAACCTTTCTGCTTGCAATCAATTTTTTGTTTTAAGGATACCGGCAGATTTGTTATGTGATCTTAACTTTTAAAAATAGATGCATTCAAATGGTGCATTCATTTATCAACAGATGCATTTACTTTTTTAGTTGTTGGGGGGGTAAAATTGTAATTACCAAGGCGCTGCAACACCCCACTACAGAGAGGCATTAAGTGTCTGTCTCCCTCGCCACCACCTGTCAGAAACCCCCCCTCCCTCTCGCTCGCTATCTTCTCCCTCTCTGTCGCTCCGCTGCCTCCAACTCCCCCCGATTTCTCCGCCGCTGTCCCCTGTAGTCGTGCGTGTAGTATGCGACGCTCCTATTTCTCCCCCACGACCCACTCTCCCTCGCCCAGCCCGCTCTGTTCTGCTCTAAAGCGAGGGTGGCAACTGTCTGCGTGGTTGCAAGGTGCGCGTGGCTTCGTGGGGGTGGAAGAACCGCCCCGGATTCATGTGTGCGGGGGTCATTTGGAGAGGTACAAATTCTCCCTCCCCCCAATCCTTGCTCTTAGTGTTCGCCAGATCTGACGAGGCCTCTCTGTTTCTTCTGTGCTCTCGCATCCGCCTCCTCCCCTTTCTTCTGATGGTTGGGTTGGAGATTAGGTAGGGTTCTTGTGCGTGTGGTGGGTGGATTCCATTCCCCCGTGGTCAGATTTATCTGTGAGATGCTTGTGTGCTATTTCTCCCTTCAGACTTGTGTGTATTTTCATTTTCCCCTTCGGTGATTTCACCAGTTAGATGCATGTAAGAAGGGTGTGGTGCTACGGTTGATACTGGATCTGATGCATCTAAATGCATTAGTGCTATTGATTTCGTAGTCTAGATTGTGTCTGTCACATGCTTTCATTAGTTTATGAGTACTTTTTTGTTGTGCTTGCCTAGATGTGCTTCTGTTCTTCTATCATAATTGTTGATGTGTTTTAGTTGTTTCAACCTAGGGTTTGATTTAGTTGATTTTTTGTATTGTTGTATGATTCTGTACTTGCTAATTGTATGTAATTTCTCCTCTGTTTTTTGTAGGTTGATCTAGGGTTTGGAGTACCATTCATCAAGTGGGTTGTGATGTCATGGCTTCAAAACCTTCTCCAGGTATTTTAATGTAGTTGCATCTTGTATTTTAAGTTGAAGTTTTGTTATTTATGTCTGCCCATATCTTCACTTGGTTGTCTTGTTGGACTGCCCATTCTTAAAAGTGTGAACTTCTAGCAAAGGTGATGTGTATGCATTTTACCCTTAGTTTAAGTTAGTAGAGTGTTGCTTGATTTTTATTTGATGAATTGCTGGTGAACTATGTCACCAAGTGTTGTTGGACTTCCCAAATGTTTTCATATTTATAGTGTATATCTTTCTTTCTTTTTTTGTGATCATTTTCATGGTATTGGTATTTAGTTTGCCTGTGAAAAAGTATTTCTGCTCATGCTACATCTTTTTTATGTGCTACTTGGTTGGTTCACATAGTTGAACTTCTGGTTTTTAAATATTGCTTGTTTGTAATGAAATTTGGTTGAACTTCTATTCTGCGCATTTGTTTTACTGCTTTGTTATATATTGTTGAACTTCTGTACATTCATCTTATATGTAGTAACCCCTCTGGTGTAGATTGTTCTATATTTAGTATGTAAATTATAGATTGTTCATTGTGTTTACTGCTTTGTTAGGTATTGTTGAACTTCTGGGTATTGTATATTGATGTAAAAGTAGAACTCCCTTTGGTGTAGGATTGCGGATTAGAACTCAACTGCCTTTTTACTTGCATTTTTTGTAGTTGGTGATGAATTGAATAGTTCTGGAAAAAATGCCTGCGATCAAGATGGAGCTTCAGAAGTTAATACTGAGGCTCCAATATCTGATGCGGCTAAATCACCCATTATTCCTTTGACTGTGTTTGCTGAGGTTGCTTCGAGCCTTGAGAATAATTCAAGCCTCGAGGATCTTGCTTCTGCAGCTCTTGCTTCACCTAGTATGTGCATCTCCTTCTCTTTTTCTTTTTAAATTCTCGAGCCATGTTTTTTTAACTTGTTCCTGTCGTGTGTTTTTGTTTTTGTTCCTGACTATTTTTCTTTTTTGCTATGCTTTTTGTGTTCTTGTAGATGTGTCCACAGAGGAGGAAGCTGTGAACACCATCAACGATGTTCTATCTGAGATGGGTTTATCAGAAACCACTGCTGCTGCCGAGCAGGGGGCTCCGTCAGTCGAAGGTTGTGATTCCGTTCAGGATCCTTTGTGCTCTGTTCAGATGTCAGAGACGCAGTCGCAGTCTATTGATGGCACTGAACCCGTCACGCAACCTGAGGATGTGCCTCTCCAGCTTCTTCTGGAGGACCAACGCAAGAGGAAGAAGCAAGAACATTTTGAGAAGAAGATGGCGGCCCGCCTTCAGAAAGGTTCTGATGTTCCTGAATCTTTTGATGTTGCTGAGCTCACGGTTGGGCATTGCTCTGTTGCTGAGGAAGACGTGTCGTGTGGCACTGATGGCATGGTTGTCCCTGTTAAGAAGAAAATCAAGAAGACCGCTGCGAGGAAGCATTTAGTTGGTGAAGTTACTCCTCGGAGGAGCCCATGTGTTTCAAGGGCTGCAGAACTTGCTGAAGAGGAAGGGCTAGCCCTCGGTGGTACGCCACGCCGTAGTCCTCGTGTGCTTGCCACTGCCGCGCCTACACCTTCTCCGCTTGGTGCTGGTGCATCTGGTAGGGGGAAGAGATGCGGCGTTAAGCGCAAGGTTGCACCTGCAAAGGTCAACAAGGGTGTAAAGAAGCGTTCTCGTGTTAATCCAGAGGACAAGGACGATGCTGATTTCAACGCTGATGACGAGGATGACGATGATGATGCTGCTGCCGCTAATCAGGTATGAATCTCTCATGTTTACTGCTTTTGAGAGCATTTGTAGATTTGTTGTACTTTTTGTGTTTGTAGCACTGCCTTGGCGTACATAGCTGACCTTCTGCTTCATATTGACGAATAAATTAGCTGAACTGCTTGGCTTATATGGTATTACTGCCTATGTAGACATAGTTGGACTTCTGGATATATACATGAAGAAATTAGCTTAACTTGTTGGTATACATGTTTTATTACTGCCTTGGTGTACATGGTTGAACTTCTGCTATGTAAATTTCCAACATTTTGAAAGCATCTTTACTTTTGGTCATACATGGTTGTACTGCCTATGTAGACATAGTTGGACTTCTGGATATATACATGAAGAAATTAGCTTAACTTGTTGGTATACATGTTTTATTACTGCCTTGGTGTACATGGTTGAACTTCTGCTATGTAAATTTCCAACATTTTGAAAGTATCTTTACTTCTAGTCATACATGGTTGTACTGCCTATGTAGACATAGTTGGACTTCTTAAATGTACTGCGTATGCAGGCATTAGTGGAATTTTGGTGTAGTTTGTGTATCTCATTGCTCTGCCTTTTTTCCTTGTCATTGTATTTTTTTCAGTATCAGCTTGTGGAGCGGCCTGAGAGGAGGAAGAGAGGAGGCAAAGCGCCCAAAGAAGGTGGCGAAGGAGGAGATGAGGTGAAAAGTTTTAACAAGACGGTTCGCTGCTCACTGAAAGAGGTCAAGACGTGTGCGAAAATGCTACAACTTAGGCACAAGACGAGGGTTATCAAGGCTAGTTTTGGTTGTGTGTTTGACTTGAAGGTTGATTCCAACATTTCTCGTCCTTTGATGGGCAACATCTACACGAGGATTGACCCTACAACCATGATTCTGGACATGGGTGAGGTGAACAAGGTTCTGCGTATTACAAGTGATGCTATTCACCATCTGTTTGGATTCCCTCAAGGTAATCGTACCCCTCCTAGGCCCTCAAATGATGGGTTTGATGATGTTGTTATGAGGCTGAAGGGCAAGCTTGGGTACGCTAGAAGTGACGACATTAAGACAAAGGATCTGTGGAATATCCTCGGGGAACTTGTGAAGGATGAGACGAAGGATGATCTGGCTCTGCAGGTGTTTTACCTGATTCTTTTCATGAAGGTGGTTATTCCTGGTACGTCTACACGAGTGTCCAGGGAGGCAGCAATGGCTGAGAATCTTGTCTTTGAAGATATGGCAGATATGGACTACTACAAGTTGGTTGTTGATGATATTCGAAGGGCTATTGTTAGGTATCAGGAAGGGACTAGTAGAGGAAAAGCTGTCATAGGCTGTGCCATCGTGCCGCTTCTTATGTATCTGGACTGCCTTATCATTGGCAAGACGCCTAATTCTGACTTGAGGACCCCTCGCATCAATGTCATGGATCAGGCCAAGCTTCTTGAGCTTGCTGCGGCTGACTTGGTCAAGAAGGGTGATGATGACCCAGCCAACTGGGTGTTTGGGAAACTGCCTATGAGTGTTTCTATGCATCATTCTTTCCTGCGTAGTTTAACTTGAACTTCTGGTACTGTCTTCTATATTTTTGTCCCCATGTTCCTTCATTTGTTTTCTGGCGCGTTGACTTTTGTTTTTGTATGCAGTGGAAGACACAGGCTGAGGTTGTGTTTTTTAGGCGTATCGAACGTCCTGTTCTTACTATGCCTCGTGCCACCGGCCTAGGGAGTGGAACTTCCCCAAGATTTGAATTCTCCTAGGATGTTAATACTGGTGCCCCCCCTGTAGATCCAGGAGGTTCTTCTGCCCGTGTGAGTGCTACAGGTGGCGTGTCTTCCGAGAGTTCGTTTGAAGCTGCCAATGTTTCCCAGGTTAGGATTAACGGTCTTCTTGAAACTATTTGTGGGGAGTTGGCCCGTGTTCCGACAACTGTTGAGCGTCTTAGTCTCGTGGATGGGATTCTTCCTCCCGGCCACGGTTTTGATGCTGAGTCTTCAAAGGAGGTTTTGTCAATTGAAGCTAGATTTCTTGATGAGCTTCGTCAGAGCACTTCCCACCTCTGGACTAGCTTTGGGCTGTTCAAGGAAATGCAGGATGCTCGTTGCAAGCCTTTTGAAGATGAGGCAAGTGTTGTTGTGAGACAGATTCAGAGGCAAGATTCTGTTCGTTTGGGTCGTGAAGGAGGCCACGTGGAGCATACCGAAGAGGTTTGTTTATATTGGCTTTTGATATTTCTTTGCACTAATGTTCATTGTTAGCTTTCAGTTATTACTGTTTTTAGTCATAGGTGACCCTTATTGATTTCATGTGTCCTAAACTTTTTCTTTTTAGTGCTAGTGTTTCCCAAGTGACCTTCTCTATTTATAGTACCTGAACTTCATGGGCTACAGCACCTGAACTTCTGTGATTTCCATAACTGGCCCTTTTTGTTCCCATTTGTATTAGAGTAGTTTGATATCTGACCTGTTATGTTTACTGTATTTGGACTTCCATTATGTGTCAGTGGTCATAGCTGACCTTCTTTGATTATGTAATGTGAACTTCTGCTGATTAGGTATTTGTGTTCTACATGATTTTTTTTGTAGGCTGTTGATGATGGTGCTAGGGTTGAGGAGGATGTTTTACCTGTGCATGAACCTGCTCCTGTGCATGAACCTGCTCCTGTGCATGAACCTGCCCCTGTGCATGAACCTGCTCCCGCGAGTGATGTATTAATTGATGAGGTTCATGGCAGTGAAAATAAAGTACCATTTTTCTTGTCCATTTGTCTCATTTTTTTTATTTTACTTGTTTGTGCATTTTATCACTATGTACCCCTTTGTAATGAATTTCTGTTCTTGCTGCAGATTGATGATGCTAGTGTTCCTCCAGAGAAGGTTGTAGGCAAGTCCGTGTCAGGCACCGGCTGCTCCGACGGGGTGGACCCAACTGAACCTCAGTCGACCATTGGTGCTGACGTTTCTGATGCTGAGCAGGGCAAGACAGCTGAGGTTTCTGATGCTGAGCAGGGCAAGACAACCGAGGTTTCTGATGCTGAGCAGGGCAAGACAGCTAAGGTTTCTGATGCTGAGCAGGGCAAGACAGCTGGAGATATCATTTTGGAGAAATATCCCGTCGAGGCTGCTGTTGAGACTGGTGGTAGTGCTGCTGCAGGCCTGGAGAAGTCTCCTGCAGCAGAGCCATCAGTTGCTGTTGATGCTGGTTCTCCAACTCTTCCTAGTGCTGCACAACCAATAGTTTTTGTTGTTTCAGATTCTCCAGCTGCTCTAGCTGCTGCTGGTGTCCTTGCCGACGACGCTGCAATGTCTTCTGGAGATGACGATGAAGAGACTGAAAGCGATAGCTTTGGAGAGGAGGTTGATCATTCCAGTGCTGCCACTGGTCTAGGCAAGAATCCATAAAGAGAGGAGCATGCTTCTCTCTTCTTTCCCCATCCCCGTCCCTTTTGTTGTTGGTTTTTGTCCATGATATCCATGTGAACTGCCTGTGTGGTGCAAGTTGAACTTCTGGTTTGTGCTTTGTCATGTGGTTTGTAAATAAAGTTAAGTGAACCTGTTTCTATGTGGGGGAAGGTTTGTAATGCATGGGTTGTGATGTTTATAATCCTGTGGTTTTATCTTTTCTGGTGTAGCAGCTGAGATGTGCTTGTGTTTGAATGTTGTGCTTGAATGTTGCTCTTAATTAAACTGTCGTGATCTATGTGCTTGAATGTTGCTCTTAATTTCTATTTCTTTTGCTGAGCAGATAGTGAACTTGCTGTCGTCCGAAAGAAGGTTGATGACTTTTATTTCAATGTAACTAGGCTTAAGAATGATCGTTCTAAGAGGTGAGTGCAGCTGGTCAGAACTTACATCCATCTACCACTATGAACTGCCTGTGGTTTCATACCTGAACTTCTTTACTCTATGTTGCTGAACTTCTATTTACTTCTCTGGTGCTGAACATCTAGCCTTTTTGTACTGCCTGTTGTGATGTAGCTGAACTTCTGTGCTTATATGTGTTATGAACTTCTTGAGTTCCTGATGCTGAACTTCTTTTACTTTCTATTACTTGTTTTAGATCAAAGATTATGTTCCAAAACAACGAGTGTGAAGCTTCTGTTGAAGATGTCGCAATATCTTTTGCTCCTCGCGGAATGCTTCGATCTAATGTGGCTGAGGTTGCACTCTATTGTCTACATGCGAAATACCAGGGATCAGACAAACTCATCCTGCCGTATTGGGTTTGTGTAAGTCAACCCTATAGTAATTTCTTTTTTGTTTTGTTCCTTACCATTTTAGTTAAAACTTGTTTGTCTCATTTTGTATTTTCATATGTTGGTGTTGTCTGCATTATTTTAGGACAAGATTTTCAGAGGTCATTTCAATTCCCGAGTGAGGAAGTACTTCTTGGCGACTGGTCCAGATAGCATGGATGCACATGATTCTGTAAGCAATATCTTGTTCTTTGTCTTTGTATTAGTTTGCACTGCGATCCACTCTATTTATATTGTTTTATTTTTCTTTGCACCGTTTGATATTAATTTTCAGTTTTTAATGATTCATGTGTTTATGTTGCTTCAGGTTGTTTTCCCCACTTTTGACCCGCCTGAAATTCCTGCTCACTTGGATGGTGTTGGTCATTGGGTTTCGATATTTCTTGACCTGAAGAATTCAAGGTTCCAGCTTCTCGACTCCCACTATGCACCAGACGATGACTGTGCGGTACGCCTGTTTCGGCGGATGACTGATAACATCAAGAAGCTTTGGAATGATGCCAGCAACGACAGGGAGACACCCTTCAGTCCTATTACTATTGACCATTTCCCTTTGGATTGGATTGATGTCCCCCAGCAGAATAACAAGTATGAGTTCCACTTTCTCTCTATCACTTCTGTTTAACTGTAGTTGTATGTAAGTTGCGATGTACGTAAGCTGGGACGTCTTTTATTCGTTGTCTATCTTTTTTGTTCTAACACTGTTCTTTTTTGTGTTTGATGGCAGTATCGACTACGGATTCTTCATGCTTACGAATGTTAATTCGTTTCATGATGGGGTTCTTGCAAATTATTCCCATGAAAATATCACGGATATCAGGAAGACGTGGCTGTACTCAATTGCTTCTTCTAACCTGTTTGAGACAGACTTCCAAGGTCTGTTTGGCTACTATACATGTAAGTCTTGAAACTTGGACTGCTTACCTGTACTGCATCTTTTATTCTACATGAACTTCATTTTTTCTTGAACTTCAACTTCTGCTTGAGACCTGGCTGGGCTGCTGGTTTCAGATGGAGAGGAGCATTTCTTCTACATGAACTTCATTTTTATCTTTTTTATTTTGCTTGTGTATTTTGTTTCAGTATTTTTTTTCCTTTCATTGCTTACTTGGACACGAGCATTTCTTCTACTTGAACTTCAGAGATGATACCTTTCTATGCTTTTGTTAGCTGTAGTTTTATGTTTTCCAATTCATCAGTTTTATCTTGAACTGCGCCTTGGGTTGTGCCTGAACTTCATTTAGTTTTTAAATGCAACACATTTTTTTAGGTCAGCTTGAGTAGTAACCATGTCATCTATATTAGTTGGACTGTATATTGTGTTGTACCTGAACTTCAGTTATATTTAATGGTCTTTTTTCTCTTCCTTTTCTTTGACAGTGGAGCCGTTGGACTTGACCGATTAACACTACTCATTCCTCGGGTCACAGGAATACCAGCCTAGGGAGGAATCGATGAGTACAACTCCGAGAGAAGATGATAGCTCTTGAACCCTTATTCCTTCCAAGTTGGGGAAGCAGGCTATTGGTATTTGTGGTGCTCCAAACACCCCTTGCTCTAGGAAGGTTGGTGCAGTCGAAGCAGAGGTGATTTCGTCGGATGATGATTTTGAGAAGATTGCTTACCTGAAGAATGGTAAATCTGCTGCTTGTACTGTTGCTGGGAGAGGTGGGAAGAATGCTGTCATCACCAGGAGGAAACCGGCAGTTGAGTCTGGCAACATAACATCCTCCAAGAGAGCATCAAGATTTCCTTTGAAGTGGCATTCTGCTGTCGCTCCCCTAAATAAATACAGTTACCCTCATCTATCTGATGCCCGGAAGTTGAGACAGTATGTTCTTAGTGAAGATGGTCTGAATAAGTATTCTGAGTGAGTTTTCTTCTTCTTCTTTTTGTTGCTGCCAGAGATGCTACTTTGTTTTGAACTTCTGTTGTTATAGTATGTGAACTTCTGTTCATTTCTCCTTGCCTTGGAGTTATAGTGTCTGAACTTCTGTTGTTATAGTATCTGAACTTCTGTTCATCTCTCCTTGCCTTTGAGTTATAGTATCTGAACTTCTGTTTGTTATTGTATCTGAACTTCTAATATTTTTTCCCATCCTTTTAAATCTGCAGCACAAGCTACTGCATGTTTACCATCCTTGGGAATGTGATTGACCTCACAGGACGTGTCCTTTATACTCTTTTTGGTGAAGCGCAGCAGATGGAAGGAGACATAATGGATTATCTCATAAACTTGTGGAAGGATAAGCCGGAGACCTCTGAGATCTTCTCTTCTGCTGACAGGGTTGTACTGAGTCCCTACTTCATACAGGTTTTAGTTCTTTGTAACCCTATCTCCCTTTTTTGCTCTAGTTTTGGTGTAGTGACATTTGGGAGGTGTTTTAATTCTGATTTTGTGAATGCAGTACTGCCTGGAGTATGATTTTTTCGCTGCAACAGTTCCAAAATTCGATGCAAAAAAATCGGCTAAACTCCTCCCAATGTTTGTTCGCAAGGAAGAAGACCTTCTTAACGCAAAGCTGGTTAGGTTTTCATAACTCTTACTTTTTTTAATTTTATGCACATCCTTTTGATGAGTTTGTCAAGAAGTTTTTGTTCATCCCGATTGTTCAATACCTATGCTTTATAGTTTGTGTTCACCATTTGTTTCATTCTTGGCAGGTTTTTTTGATACTATTCAAGCCAATTGACAAAATAGCGCACTATAGTGTGTATGTGCTGAATAGATATCGTGGGAGCATTGACATCCTTGATTCACTTCCTTACACTAATAAGGGAATGTCATGAACAAGTTTCCACGGAGACTGCCAAAATATCATGAGTGTTTCTTAGCCTGAACCTCCCGTCATATTCTCTTTTTGACACGAAGTTTATTATGCCTTCTGTTGACAAAATATTCTTTTGTATCTGTTTTGGTAATACTGCTTGAACTGACTATCATTTGACAGTTGAACTTCTGGTATCGTTTAGCTGGATTTTATTCAAGTGTAGCTTTATGTACCTGAACTTAACTATTTTGGTTAAGATGTTTTTGATTTCATCTATTTGTCATTTCTGGCAGATCAAGAGATTTGTTGAGTTGCTCGAGGAGGTGTACGGCAAGGCTGCGTACAAAGTGAGCAAGCAGCCTAACTGGGTGAATATTGCAAAGAGGTCGACTTTTATTGATGTTCCAAAGCAAGTGAATAGTGATTGTGGTTTCTTCTTCGTGAAGTTCTGCTCTACATATGATGGCGATGAGCTTGTTGAAGATTTTGGTGATGTGGAAGTATGTTTTGTCCTTGTTCTTGTCTCATCATCCTTTCATTTTTCTTGCGTGTTTTTCCCGAGACGCTCCTGCTGTGGTTTTAATTAGCCTTTACTAAACCATCCTTTCATGTTTGTTTGCGCCCTGTTGTAGATGACTGGAAGGCCGAGTTCATGCACACTCTAGTCTTTAGCGAGAAGAATGAAATTGTGCGTGCAGAGCTTCCTGCCAAGATCCAGTCCTTGGGCCCGTGAATTCGAAGCATTAGTTTCAGTGTAGATTTGATTTCGTAAAGATTTTAGGTTTGATAATGATTGGAACGATTTCGTAAAGATTTGGTTGTAAGAATGGTTTAGTAATTTGTGTATCTATAGCTGCAGCACTATTACTTATGATATCGAGGACAAATGTATTTGGTGTGAAGAATGATTTTGGCTTTGTGAATTTTCAATGTACTGCATCGTTTTCAGTATCCATGTGTTGTATGTTTTTCCCCAACAAATGTACTTGAACTTCTCTCTGGGCTATGGTTGAACTGCTGGTTTTTTTGTCTTGTTTAATTTTGGGCCCCAACATATGATCTTTGACTTGAACTTCTGCTTGAGATCTAGCTGGGCTGCTGGTTTCAGATGGAGAGGATTTTCTGTGTTGTGTAATGTATTGGTATTTTTCAACTCAACCAATATGTAGCCTTTTGCATAGAATCTATATGTGTTTTTTTGTGATTTTTCAACTGCGAATGGATTTCAACTATAACTTTGTGCAAAAATATTCTCATACACTCCTTTACGTTTCTTTATCTTTTGTCGGCATTGTACATGAACTTCTGCATGTATCCAAACAGAACTTCATATCTGAACTCGTTGTCTTAGGCTTGCTAACCTTAGTTCATACGGCAATACTTATTTTTTTAAGCTTTTTTTTCCTACATCGATTTATATACCAGAACTTCTTCTGTAAGCTGACCTGAACTTCAAACTGTATATTTATTTGCTGCTTGCTCTTTTTTATGGAATACAACACCAGCACCTCCTGCCATAATATACCAGAACTTCCACTGTAATCTTACTTGAACTTCATAGTGTACATTTTTCATTTTTATTCTTGCTTGCACTTTTATGGAATACATCACCAGCACAGCACTTCCTCTCATAATATACCAGGACTTCTGCAGTAATATTACTTGAACTTCACAATGTATATTTTTCATTTTATTACTTCTTGCTCTTTCATGCAATACATCACCAGCACCTCCTCTCATACTATACTAGTACTTCTGCAGTAAGGTTACTTGAACTTCTACTGTATAATTTCTTTGAAACTTCAACAATAAAAGTTCAAGTAAGCTTCTCCTAAAATACTGTTTCAAAAGTGGAATAACATTCTGCACATTGACATGACATAAGTTTGCTTTGTTTAATTGACCTAGTCTAACTGTTCATCAGCCTTGCGCTCCTCCTAGGCTTTGGTTGTAGTGGTTTTTGCTTGACATGTACCTCTTCATCTTCCTCTTTCTCTTCCTCTCCATCGTCCTCTTCCTCTTCATCATCCTCTTCCTCTTCCTCTTCGCATTCCACTTCCTCTTCCTCTTCGTCTTCCTCGTCTTCGATGGTGTCTTCATCTTCGTCTTCCTCTTCATCTTCCACCACTTTGTTGTTGCTGGCTCTAGGTTTTGCTTTCTGTTTCTTCTCTGGCTTTTTGCTTGTCTTTTCAGCATCTGCGCGCTTCGGGCATGTTCTTGCATTATGTGGTTCATACTCTTTGCATATGCTACAAAGTCTGCTGCTTGCTTTCTGTGGGTGTGGTCCCTTGTTTTGTTCTATAACTTTGGGCTGCTGTTTTTGAACTTTGGGTTGCTTGACCTCCTCAGCATCGTTTCTTTCTAAGAGTGTTGGACAGGTGAGCTTGTTGTGTACTGCAACCTTTTTGCACACACTACATTGCCTGTGTCCAAGTGGCACTCCGTTCTCATCGAGCACGACGACTCTTCCTGCAGGTGGTGCCTTTATTTGAGCTCTCTTGTCACTTTTCTTTGCTGCAGAAATTTTCTTCCTACCCTTTGTTTCAGAGTACAGCGGCAATTTCATCGTCTCTTGCTGCCGCTGCTGCATTAATTGGTCAACACCCTGCTTGCATTGGTTGGCTTGGGCAGCGGCCTGGAGCATTTCAGTTGCATAATAATGAAGGTCATCTTCAATTTCAGCATCCTCTTCAGCCATCTTTTCGTCAGCATCTGCTCGATTTGCTGAATGTATTGCATCAAGCTCTTCCATGAGCCTCTTGAGAACATAGAAGGCTCTGTCATATTGCTGGTCACATCTCATCGCTTTCTTGTTAACCATCAAATTTAGCTGCAGCAAGATGTCTTGCTTCGATAGTCTTGAGCTGCCATCCGATGCAGTTGTGTTGTAGTCCCTTGTATCAAAGGTTGGTTGCGATTTTGCAGTCTTTGTGTACCGTTTGAGGATATACTTGTCTGGAAATTTGTCAGGCTTCAGGTAGTCCAGTATGTTCATGATGTGAAGGCAGAACAGGCCTGCATTTTGTGTTGAATGCAGAATACATAGTTTGTGAGCCAGCAATGAGTTTCATATATTTGATATGATACTACTAGTTTAGCTGTTTAATGAGTTTGTTTTTCCTCTCACCTGTGTGTGTCCAAAGCTTGCATTCACACTCGTATATTTCATTCTCTGGGTCAGCTACAACCTGGAATTCATGCTTTGACCAGGCAAATCTGTCTTCATCATCATGGCCAGCCTTGTTGTGGTAGTACACAAGGTACTTAGTGGGCTCTGCTGTAGGCTTTGCGCGAAATAGCGTGGCTTTTCTCATCCTAGTCCTCATCTCGGTGTACACGGCTCTCGTGTACTTGATAGACATGTCTTCCTCGTAGCCGTAAGTTGTTTTTGTCACAGGATTGGTCTGCACATGTCAAAAAATAAGATATTAGTCGAAGCAGAGTCATGGGTTTCATTTTTTTAAATTCAAAGTGCACATGTTGAAGGAAAACACAATATGATGGGGGTGTTTTTTTTGTCTTCATACCATGCTGGTCATTGTTTGCTCGTTCTCCTTCTGCATCCGAGTTTGTATGCAAGCATTTACCCGCCTAGCAAACTTGTGTAGGTTCTGGGTCCCCTTGACAAACCCTCTCTTGAGCACATGATTCATGCTCTCGCTTCATTGTGTGGAAGTCATTCTAGCACAGAAAATGTTCTTGTAATATGCTGAAATCCACATTTTCCTATCACTCCACAGCTGCATCATCATCTGGTCGTTCTCCAGGTTGTACTTGTGCACGAGTTCAGCCCAGGCAGCTTCAAACTCCGTTGGCATCAGCGGCCAGTTTCATATAGCTGTGAAGTCCTCTTTGAATGTTTTATACTTTTTGTACAGCAACGTGAGGTATTCCTTGTACTTCTTCAGGATGTGCCAACGGCATAGCTTGTGGACGGTGTTTGGGAATGATTGTGGTATAGCTTTCGCCATCGACGGGCACTGGTCTGCATGAATTAAAAAAATAAAACTTGCTTCTTTTTGCACTGATGGTGAACTTATGTTGTACAAGTACTTGAACTTCACAGGTAGCAGTATGACTATCTAAAAATGTCACATGTATTTTTCCTTACAGCAGTGTTTGTTGAACTTCTATGGTACCAGTGCTTGAACTTCACAGGTAGCAGTAGGACTACCTAGTAGTGTCACACACAAAATTTTCTTACAGCAGTGTTGTTGAACTTCTGTGGTACTAGTGCTTGAACTTCACATAAATAACTATATTTTTCTGAACATGTTACATATATTTTTCTTACAGCTTTGTCCTTGAACTTCTATGATTCCTGTATTTGAACTTCACATTCATAACTAATTTTTTTATAAACATGTGACATATAATTTTGCTTTCTTGTACTGTTTGTTGGACTTCTGTGCTAACAGTGCTTGAACTGCTTGCTTTACATTATTTTCAGATAAAACCAATGTACCCAATACAGACCCATAGACTGAAAAGATGATGAAACTTGTAGAGTTTTTTTTTTGAACTCACCTGTTAGAATGCAAGTTGGGTGCTTGTCGTTCATGCACCGTACAAATGTATCGAACAACCACTTGAATGACTTTGCATCTTCGTCTCTGATCAGGGCAACAGCAAATATCATTGACTGCAAGTGATGGTTTGTTCCAACAAACACTCCCAGAGGCATATGAAATCTGTTGGTCTTGTAAGTTGTGTCGAATGTTACGCAATCGCCAAAGTCTTGATACGCTCCTCGGCAGCTTGCATTGGACCAGAAAATGTTTTTAACTGATTTGTCGTTGTCTACTTGTATGTCATAGAAAAACTCATCATTGATTGCCTTCATGTCTTTAAAGAAAGATACAATTTTCAATACATCATCCAGATCATCTTTCCTTGCATTCATGGCTTTCCTGCAAATTACATGCAAACATGCATTTGTTATTTTTGCTAGCAAAGGGTTGTGACTTAGGATGCTATGTACATTGCAGTATGTGCATTTTTGAATACTTACTGGTTTAGTAGGTCTCGTCCGGTCATGCTTAGGAAGTAGTTTCCATCTTCATTTTCAGATAACATGGACATGATTGTTGTGTGCTTGACATCATGGTACTGCAGGAGCTTTACGTACTCCAAAATAGTGGGGTCATAATTCTTGTGTGAGTGCAAGAATACCAGCATGTCATCAGATTGCATGAGGTGGTGATTATGATTGTACTCAATGTCCACTGCCACACATGTGTTATCCTCCTGCACCTTCACCCTCATTCTTGCATTGCAACCTATCCTCTGCGATGTTTTGTTTTGCTGCATGTCAGCCTCTGAAACAGAAGTTGTGTGTTTCCCTTGGAACGCGCAAACAAAATACTTGTGATTGTCATTCCCCCCCCCCCCCCCCCCCGTCTTCCTGATTCCAAAACCAGCGTGTCTGGCGTATCTGTTATAAAATTCCCTTGCTTTCTCTACATCTTGGAATCGCATCTTTAGTCTTGGTATTAGATAATCCGGGAGATCTGACATCTGCAGAAAAAGAAAAAATAATCCAAACGGCACGTTAAAATGCAGTTTATGAACTTGCTATCCTGGAGGGAGCAGAAAATTTACAGATAATACAAGATGCATATATAAATACCTAAATATTTGTTTCACTTACGTGCGTGTATGATCGCAACTCCATCGGAGTCTGCTGTTGTCCCTCTGGGATGGGGCACGGCGGAGTAATCATAGCAGGATGCAGGAGTGGATCACGAGGAGGAAGGAGGGCTGAAGATGGCCTCTCTCTTGTTTGCGTCCTTTTTGCTTGAGGTGGTTGTGGAGGTATTGCGATCCTGGTTTTGGTTTGTTCTTTTGTTTTGTGAAGCAATCCATCTACCTTATGTCCCGTACAATTCTGACTTGTAGCAGCAGCAGTAGGATCCAACGGTGGTAGTGTGCGGAGCACTCTCCTCCGTTTGTGTGTTCCTGTTGGATTTGTCCTTGGATCTGGTTTAGTTGCTTCCCATTGGCATTGACGAGGCACGCCAGGATAACCTCCAGAGTTACATGCAGGACTTGAGCTAACTCCCTCCTCCATCGGCGTGCTTGGGAGTCTGCTGGTGGATACAAAGAATCCGCGGGGGATTTTCAGCGTCACCCAATTAGGTGGAGGCACAAAGTTGTGCGGATAGGGCTGTGACCCAGCATCTTGGAAGTCTCCATGTGTTTCGGGTGTCATCCATTTTTTGTCTAGAGCAGGTTGGTAATGCTGTTGGTGCGTTTGAGGTGTGACCCATTGAGGGGGTGGTGCAACGCGTACAGGCTTAGGATTGTGTACTTCCTGCTGGGAACTTCTAAGCTTCTTCATGCGTCTCTCGTCTTGCTGACATAAAAGAAAAAATGTTTATTAGCACACAAGTTACATCTGCCTATACCTTTGTAACTGAACTGAGCATTATTCACAGCCTGAACTTCTCATATAAAAGTGGTGTTCATGTACATATTTTTTTCCCTAGGACAGGCATCACACTCTGCACTGAGCTGAGCATCTGCCAATACTTTTGTACCTGAAATGAGCACCCCTCACAGAATGAACCTCACATTCTGTTAATTCTACACTATTTGATTACTTATATGTACCTGAACTGAGCACTCTCCATAACCTGAACTTCTTGTTTGCAAAGGGGAAATACTGTCTACAGTTAAAAAACCTGAACCTTCATGAGTCTGAATGGTTGAACCACTAGTGCATACCAACCTGACCTTCATGTGATCACATGTATGTTTTATTTTCCTTCTATTTTTTGCACACAACCAGATACATACCAACATGAAGTCCTGAACTCTAGCACACTTAATAGTTGAACTTCACATGGCTTTTCACATGTGAATACAGGCAGATTTCCAAATGTTTTGCAGCCTGGACTGAGGCTCACAAACTACCTGAACTTCAGATGTGAATGCAGGCAGATTTCCAAATGTTTTGCAGCCTGGACTGAGGCTCACAAACTACCTGAACTTCAGATGTGAATGCAGGCAGATTTCCAAATGTTTTGCAGCCTGGACTGAGGCTCACAAACTACCTGAACTTCACATGGCTGTAAGAAAATAGCAAACAGAAGGAAGTTCAACCATACCCTGGCTAGAAGTTCGGCCAACCTTTTTCCAGCAGTAGATAGGCCACCTTGAGAGCAATTCGTCGGGGAGGTAGGAGAGGAATTCCATGGCAATCCATGTCTTGCAGAGGGCGCGAAGTTCATCTGCACGAAGCAAGAAGGCCATGCAAGGCAAGATTGAAGAAGAAGGCAACAAGTGGGAGGAAGTGCATCTACCGTTGCTGGATTTGAAGGTGCCGCCGATGCCGCCTCCGCCGCGGAGTTGCTCCATTGGCCGCACCGTTCGCCGTAGCTTGCATCGGGGCCGTCATCTGCTCTGCCAAGGCGTCGGGCGGTGAGGATGGAAGGAGGACGAGGCTTCCGGAAGTCCATGGCGGCTTCGCCGCATCCAGGCGACGCGGGCTCCCTCGCGCCGGCGTCCGCCGTCGCTCGCTTGCCCGCGCCGGTGGTCGGCCAGGAGATGGCGACGGAGGGGTGGCGCCGGATCCGGTCGACCAGGAGCTGGAGACGGAGGGGAGGCGCCAGATCCAGTCGGCCAGGAGCTGGAGACGGGGGGGAGGCGCCGGATCCGGCGAAGATCGGCGGCGAACCACGGGGGGAGGTCGGGGATTGAGGGGAGGAGCGGCGAGGAGGGGAGTTGGTCAGCTCGGGTTCGGGATCGGGGGATCAGGTGGATCCTGTCGGGGCGGCCTCGGGATCCTGTGGGTCGGCCGGCAGTTCAGAAGTTCGGGAGGTGTTCTGTCGGGCCCTTATAGGGGCTGCTGTGATCCAAATAACTATTCTAATCCTAGGATTAGAATAGTGTTGTCCTATATATATATATATATATATATATATATATATATATATATATATATAACTGAAATAAACATCCAATTACATAAGTGACTATACAGATCATTCGCACACACCTCAATAAATAATTGTATGCATTCTAAACTAGGAGAAACGATCGTCTAGTCATCTACTTCTTGTGACGCTCCTGCCATTGCTCTGTGGCTCGATCCCTTGTCTGGGGCAGGAAGAAGACACTCCCTCATATCAACGATCCGCATGTACATCTCGTAGCTTGTGTACGCGTCCTTGGCCGCGTACTTGACGTGTTGTTCATCCAGTCTCTCATGCTAGACACTGTGCCAGGCGTTCTTGTCCTTCTTGCTCTCATCCTTCATCTTCATGTAGTAGGGGTCGACGATGGCTGAGGCGAGGTCAACCAGGGAGTTCTGTTTGTTGTTGTTGTTGCTGCCCCAGACCTTGTAGTGGTCCTGGATGTTGACAAGATTCTGGCATTTCAAGCCCGAAACCTTGAGCGCTTTTAGATCGTTGGTGGTATCCACCGTAGCGAAACTATAGTCGGAGCTGTTGATAAACCTGGAGAAACACTCACAAGGCCTTGTGGCCAGGTGGTAGTGGTAGACGAGGACGTCATGTCGCACACACAACTGGGCGACGGCAACCTTCTGATCGTGCCAGGCACGACTGATGGTGTACTCGAGGTCGAAGCCGACCACTTGGTACTTGTCCTCGGCAAGCAACTGCTCCATAGTTTGGATGGAGCTCTCCACCGAGACCGGATCGTTTGTGTACACCACTGAGAGGGCCTTCCCCCTCACATGGGTGTCCACTACGTGATGCGTGGTGAACTGCCCGCCGTTGTCGTCGTCGGCCGCTGGGAGCGCCATTAGAGCCACGGGGAGCACCATTGGAACCGCTGGATGTCCTCTCTGTATGTGTCATCGTGGGTGTGCTTATTGTGTCGTGTGGCGCGAGAGATGAAGGTAAATGGCCGCAGGAATAAATGGGGGTCGGGCGGCCTGGATTCTCGGCACGCCCGCATGGTAGTTTTTGTAGTGGGTAACTTCATCGCCGCGCCGCGCCCGGCGCAACCGCATGCACACGAACGTGCGTGATCGTGCGCCGGCCCGAAACACTGGCAGCGCGCGTGGAGGGACGAGGGCAGAGCGCCCGGAGGGATGCGAGAGCAGAGCGCGCCGCGGCCGCCTCAACCGCAAGCAACCACACGCATAGAGCAGTTGAACACGAAGGAAATGGTCGTCTACAAGCCGGCCGACGGTTGCGTCGCTGCGTAGAGAGCGGCCGTGTGCTACTACCGCTGTCTTGGTCTATTAGTCCCCTTTATATTTTGTGCCATATTTTGACCTTAAATTTAACCAACAAAATGTTAATGCGTGTTACAAAAATTATATAATTGGAAACTATGTTCAAATACGAATCCAACGATATAATCTTTGGCGACATGTATTCGTATTTTATTAGTTAAATCCTACTTATAAACCAGGACGGGGGTATAGTAGGTAATTAAATCGCAAACATTTTTTTTATTAACCGTATGTGTACGTGTCCTTTCGTCGGCCTCTCGCACGTCTTGTCACCCCGCTGCCGCAGACGGCTTCGAGCGCAAGCTTGAGCAGCGCGCAGCGGCGTTCTTTTGGCCAAACGGTGGTGAGCCCGTTCCCGTGCACCCGTGCAGGTTCCCACGCAAGCTTCCCGCCCGACTCGGTAAAATCCCCCAAAATCCCAATGCTTACCAGCCTACTATATAAACCCTCATGGGCGGCGAGTCCTGCGTCGCATTTTCCCCTCCCTCCCTGTAGCTTATCTCGTCTGCTTCTCCCACAATCGCCAATGGCACCGGTCCGTCGTCGTCGCTCAGCCACTCCGCCGTTATCAGAGGACAGCTCCAGCTGGGAAGCAGCACCGCGGCGGCGGCGCAGTCCCCGGCGTAGTGTAGTGCGCGTGGCGTCCCTGTTGGGTGTGCGCGGAACACCCACCACACGCTCCGCCGCCACTACCCGTTGGCAGCTGTTGCCGGTCGCCGTTGCCGCCACACCACCGTCGAAGGCCAGGGCCATCGCCCGCTCCGCCGCCGCGGCCCGAAGGCGGGAGGTGGCCGTCGTGGCCGCCACCCCACTGCCGGCCACCGTGGCCATCACCTGCTCTGCCACCGCGGCCCAAAGGCGGGAGGTGGTGGTCGTGGCCGCCACCCCATTGTCGGCCGCCGTGGCCGCCAGCCCACCGTCGACCGTCGGGATCATCACCCGCTCCGCCACCGCCGATCGAAGGCGGGAGGCGGAAGTGGAGGCCCGCACGTGCGTCAGCGACCTTGCGCTCTACATCGAGTTCCTGCGGGAAGAGGACGAGCGCCTCGTCGAGCACGCAAAGAGCCTTACCGCAGCCATGGCCGTAGCACATGCCGACGCAGAGGCGAGGAATCAGGAGATCTACGAGCAGTCCTGCCACTTCAAGAGGGGTCGTCTAGAGCGGCAGAGGGCATTCGAGGTGAGCGTCGCTGAAGGTGCAGCAGCGGCAGGCACCGTATTGTAGTTGTCCAGCTCGTCGGTAGGCTCCTCCTCCTCTTCCTCTTACTGAGCGCGCTCAGCAGAGGAGGGGCTGCCGGAAGTAGTACAAAGCTCCTCCGTAGTAGTAATAGTATTTAGGGGCTATTTTGTTCAGTTCATCTGACTATAGATGTGGTGGAACTGTACAACATACTTAAAATTAGCTAGTATATATAGTTGAACTAGCTATTTCAGTACGTGGTTGGCAACAATTGGGGAAAAGTTTGGTCGGTTCAGCTGTCGAGTTGAACTGTTTGTATAAAGAACGACTTCTTAATCTATGAATGAAATCTATGCTTAATTACTGAATTTTTGTTGCAAAAATTAGATAGTGCTAGTGATTTTTAGCTGCATATTTTGACAAATCGCAGTGTTACAAGGTTGACAAATGGCAATGTTACTAGATCAACAAATGTCAATCTTTCCAGTTTGACAAATGGTAATATACCCAATATGAAAGATGCAAATCTTACCAAATTGTCTGTACGTGGTTGCACACGGGTCATCCGAAAAAACCGTTTGCGTTGAAGGGAGGTACAAATCCTGCTTGCCAGATTTTCTCTTGGCTTAGCGCCGAAGTCTCGCTTTGCATACCTTATTCAATCTAAACCATTTGCGTTGAAGAGATGCACAAATCCTGCGCGGCGAATTTTCCCTTGGCTTACTGCGGAAGACCATAGCTCTCACTTTGCATACAGGTGTTCTATCTAAAACGTTTGTGATGAAGAGCTGCACAAATCCTGCTCGGCACATTTTCCCTTGTCTTACTGGGGAAGCTGTCGGTTTATATACGGGTGTTCTATCTAAAACGTTTGCGATCAAGAGCTGCACAAATCCTACTCGGCACATTTTCGCTAGGGTTCCTGGGGAAGCTGTCGGTTTACATACGGGTGTTCTAACTAAAACGTTTGCGATGAGTGTTTTATATTTAAAAACCGTCCATCCCAGTTAATGTATAAAAATGTCCAAACGAACCCCGAAAAATTTCAAAATTTAACACAACACTGTTGTTGTTCTATGTTGACACTAGAGAAATTTTGAAAGCAATAAGAGGCAACGGATATCGTTTCGTCCCCAAAGGTGGCACGTTCCCTACCGAAGCCATCAGGCTTGTTGTGAGAAGCTCTGGTTTGTGAGAAGCTTATACCCAAACCTGCCCCAAATGGGACAGAAATTTTACCACGGCATGTTGATGCCGCTCCATGATAGCATGCCAAGTTTCATAAATTTCAGACGAGTTTTGGATTTACTAGAATTTGAAAACCATGTATCTCAATGTTTGCGGCCGCGTGACGGTGGCAGGGTGTTTGACATTCATTCCCATTTCTTGCATGGGACCTAAGCATGCAACCAAGGACACAGATTTGAATTTTCAACAAATTTATATGCATTAGAGCATGTGCATGTAGTTCAAATTTGAATTATGCACATAAATGCATTGAAAACTCAATTAATGTATAAAAATATCCAAACGAACCCCGAAAAATTCCAAAATTTAACACAACACTCTTCTTGTTCTATGTTGACACTAGAGAAAAAATTGAAATCAAGAAGAGGCAACGGATATCGTTTCGTCCAGAAAGGTGAAATGTTCCCTACCGTAACCATGAGGCTTGTTGCGAGAAGCTCTGGTTTGTGAGAAGCTTATACCCCAACCTGCCCCAAATGGGACAACATTTTTACCACTGCATGTTGATGCCGTTCCATGATAGCATGTCAAGTTTCATGAATTTCAGACGAGTTTTTGATTTACTAGAATTTTAAAACCATGTATCTCAATGTTAGCGGGCGAGCGACGATGGCAAAGGTGTTTGATATTCATTCCCATTTCTTGCATAGGATCTAAGGTTGCAACCAAGGGGACACATTTGATTTTTCAACCCATTTATATGCACTAGAGCATGTGCATGTAGTTCAAATTTGAATTATGCACATAAACTCATAGAAAACTCAGTTAATGTATAAAAATATTAAAGCAAACCACAAAAAATCCCAAAAAATGACACAACACTCCTATTGTTCTACGTTGACACTAGAAATGTTTTGAAAGCAAGAAGAGGCAACGGATATCGTTTCGTCCACAAAGGTGACACGTTTCCCTACCGGAACCATGAGGCTTCTTGTGAGAAGCTCTGGTTTGTGAGAAGCTTATACCATAACCTACCCCAAATGGGACAATATTTTTTACCCCAGCATGTTGATGCCATTCCATGATAGCATGCCAAGCTTCATGAATTTCAGATGAGTTTTGGATTTACTAGAATTACAAAAGCAAGCACCTCAACGTTTGCCGGAGAGCCACGGTGCCGTGGTGTTTGAAATTCATCCCCATTTATTGCATGGGACATAAGCATCAACCCATGGACACATATATCATTTTACAACCCATTTTGGTGCACCGGAGCATGTGCATGTAGTTTAATTTTGAATTGTGCACCTGAAATGCCTAGAAAACCAAGTTAATGTATAAAAATATCCAAACGAACCCTGAATAATTCCAATTTTTTTGACGACACACCTATAGTTGCATGTTCACTGTAGATAAAAGTTCTAGCAATTCAAACACCATCCTTTGCAGCTGTGACCCCATTATGTAATTCAAATCAAGATGAAAAATCAAGTAGATCGCACACAGTTTATTATCACCAACCGTGTGAGATGCAGCACAAAATATCTTGGAGCACCATCGGAGTATAGTACGCATACGGCTTATGCGAGAAGGTGCGTCGGCTACAGTCCACAGCCGGCGTGTCAAGAACACTAGCTCGCTCCCCAAATATCATTTCACTGTTCAATCGTCGTCGGTGAAAGATGGGGATGTGGACCTGCTTTGTGAGGGCAACTTCGGCAGCCCACTCCAGCGAGAGCGCGGCCGCAGCCGCCAGGCGCGTGCTAACAAGCTTCGTGAGCGCGGCCGCAATTTGCGATCGGGCGGCCAAGGCAGCCCAAACGGCCGTTGTTGCTTCTCAGGTGGCGACAGCAACATCTGCCTCGGGGATAGCAACTGGCGAGAGCGGCACAGCAGCTGTCCGTTCCGCAGCGGTGGCCTTAGCCCTGATGGAGGCCGCCTACGACCATGTCGAGGCCACCCACGCCCAGCTCATAGCGGTTACCGCACAAATCGAACGAAGCTTCTCCGACAATGGTCGGCAACCCACGGCCGAAGAGTTGGCAATCGCTGAGAGAGTTTGAGCAGCCGTCCGTTCCTGCGTGGCATACCTTGCCACGATGGAGCCCGCCCAAGCCCAGATCGCGGCCGCCCACGCCCAGCTCGTGGCGGCCTATTCCAAAGATATGGCGGATGCGGATGGCGAGATGCTTGCCGAGTATGGTGTGATGGATGCCATGGAGCCCCTTCCCCAGGAGATCGTCGGGCGCGAGCTGGACATGGAGGAGGCGGCGGAGATCGACGAGCACCAGCCATAGTAGTACTCTTTGTTTTGTTTAATTAAGAGCGCCGGTCTTTAATTTGTTAGAGTAATGTTTAGGTCAGCTAGTTCAGTTTAATTGCTGAAATTGCTCGATTAAGAAGTGTGGGTGTGCTGTAGTCTCCTTTGTGTAACCCAATTATGCAATGACGTGGATGACCACTGTAACCAGGGAAATTCGAACCAAAATTTTTCACGTTCAAACTCATCACACACGGGTTAAGCTATATGAATCGTTTGTGATGTTCACATATCGTACACAGTGCTGAATAAGGGACCGTGTCTGATAACACTTTGCGCGCTAGTTTTTTTGCTGAACCAATTCAAAAATTTTGGCTTCCGCGGAAATATCTACCTCCCCGCGCCCTCCCCCTTACCAAAAGCCACATTTCCCCTATTTCCGCCTTCCTTTCCAAGTTGAAACCTTCACTCCTTGCTTGCAGTGCAGCCTCCTTGCCGGCGACCCTCCTTCACGCTGCTCGGCCTCGTCTATCCAGGCAGGTAATCCACACCCGACCCCCATCCTCCTCCTCCTTCCAAATCCGACATGCCCCAACCGTCGGCGCGACACCTTCCACCCAAATCACCGACCCCTCCACCAAATAAGCGCCGCCCTAAGCCATGGTGCACGCACTATAGCCAGGAGCTCAAGGAGCATTTGGCAGCGGAGAAGCAAATCACGGCCACACGCGCGGATGAGGTCGCGATGGCTGCCATTCGTGCCGACCCCCAGATCTTGGAGGAGCACCTCGCCGTCGAGGCCACCATCGACGCCTCGTGCACTAACGCCGCGACGCGGTTGGCTGCTTTAAACGACAGTTCATGGCATTTTCTCGAGGCCACCCTCGGTGCCTTCGACGAAGACTACGAGGTGTTTTCTCAGCGTGCACATGCTTACCTCAACTCGAGAGCCAGCAGGTTGGTGCCCGGAGCGGCTCAGGCAACTCACCACTACAACGAGGGCACCCTCTTCCATGTCCAAGGAGCCAATCATCATCGATATCTCCGATGATGAGGAGTAGCTTGTCTTATTAGCTCACTATAAGGACCCATGTTCAGTTCGCTAGCTACGCCGGTTAAGCATGCTCGATTTACCCGTTGCATGTGCTGCTCTTGCCTTTCCTTAACAAATTCTAGTGAATTGTGTTATCTACTTTTACCATGCAATCTGTTGCTCTAGTGTATATGTTCTATATGTCGTGCAATGTGGTGCTCATATATTAACTGTTTGGTTAATTAGTTGTCGTGTTCAGTTAACTGTTTGGTTCAATTCTGCAAATGTGATGTTCAATTCTTCAGGGTGCAATTTTGTATTGTCTTCCATGTGAGAAATAAATCAAATTTATCTTTATAAAATACATGAGAAACAAATACAATTGCTATATTTCCAAGTTGTCAAGCATGCTTGGTTTGGTTAACTGTCTGATCTTCTAATATGTTATACATTGTGCAATGTGGTGCTCAGTTAACGTTTGGTTCATTTGTTGTGGTGTTTAGTTAACTGTTTGGTTCAATTCTGCAATGCGATGTTCAATTGTTGTGGGTGCATTCTGTTATTGTATACCATGTGAGAAATAAATCGTATTTGGCTGTACTAAATACATGAGAAACAAATACAATTGCTATATTTCCAAGTTGTTAAGCATGCTTGGTTTGGTTAACTGTCTGATCTTCTATTAGGAGTATGTTATATTGTGCAATGTGGTGCCCAATTAATGTTTGGTTCATTTGTTGTGGTGTTTAGTTAACTACTTGGTTCAAATCTGCAATGCGATGTCCAATTGTCATGGGTATAATTTTGTATTGTTGTGCATGTGAGGAATAAATCGAATTTGGCGGCATATAATACATGAGAAACATATACAATTGCTATATTTCCTAGTTCTTAATCATGCTTGGTTTGGATAAATGGGTTTTCCATGTGGCTTGAATTAATCTGATGAATCTGCAATGTGTTTATTTTTCATCAACATATTTTACTAATAGCATGCGAACCCTCACTTAACCTGATCACTAACTACCTTATATGTGTTGCAGGGAAACAATGGGAAGCACTGAGGTTTACAATCGAGGTTTGCACATGCATGGTCCTTTGTCTAATAGCACATTATTGTGCAATTGCAGGAACCATTCTAATATTTAGGTTTTTAACAATTTGGTCTTGCACATGTAGGTCCTGCTATCAGAGGTTTTGACCCACTGTTCGACCCTTTTTGCATACGGGGAAATGAGTTGTCCATGAATATCAGTCAAGTCAAGAAACTCAGAAAGATTGTTAGGATAAAGAAATTAGCGACAAAAAACAACAAGATCTTTGTCTGCACAATGAAGAAGACATCAGTCACTACAGGATGGTACTAACTATTATACCTTGCCTTTTTTATTCCTTTGCCCCATTTCCAATATAGAGAAGATATTTATGCACATCCTTGTTTTCAGGCCTTTCCAAAGCAGTTCACTGATGATTACCTCTCAAACCACCTGTATGGTCAGGAGGCGAGGAAGGTATTCATACAACACCCACGGTTCAATATTGAAGTGTTCCTGAAGAGGACGAAGGATGGACGGTCAATCATCCACAGGCACTGGCCTAAAGTTGCAAAGACCTTCAACATCAATGAAGGCTCAATATTCGCCTTCCGCTTCAGCAGTTTTCCAGATGAGATTCATCTATCTATGTACCATCTATGATGCTAATTTCGAAAGGTTATAGATGTTGCATGTGAAACTTAGTACTGGTGCAGTTGTGTAATGGGGTAGCTGAGTGCTAAAGCTATATGATGTTGTACTCTGATGTATTTCAATTATGAAATCCTGCTTCCTTAATATGAAAATGAAATATATTGTGTGCTTAATATGAAATGTCAATTAGATTAATAAATGGATTATTAATAATAGGACAATTAGCCTGCTAATTGGGTTTTTCTATTGCGGTTATTGAGAAAACACCGTGGGCGATGACCTCAGAGAACGCACACAGTTTTTAGGAATAAACCGTGTTAGATTAATGAACAATCACACACGACATTCTCTTGAAAACTGTTTATGTTAGGCCACCTTACGCAAACGTTTACCACATAAAAAGTGTGTGTGATGGACAACCTTTGCCATACAGTTTCTTCTACGCACCATGTGTGATGCATTCAATAATGCAAACGATAAAATTGTTAATATCGTGTGCAATGGCAACGCTATCACAAATGATTTAATGGGGAAAATTGTGTGTGATGTACCTGCGAACGGAAACATTTTCTTTGGAGCGACTGTGTGGGATGTATATATGAACGGAAACGTACCTCTTGGATTAACTGTGTGGGATATACATACTAACGAAAACGTATTCCTTGGATTGACTGTGTGGAATGTACATACGAACGGAAACGTTTAGCGGGGACTGGCTGTGTGGGATGTACTTACGACCGGAAATGATTTCGCTTGTATAATTGTATTTTTTAGCACTACTATACGTATAATCGTATTTGATCGTTCGCCGGTCGCACACGACCTCATTTTGCCGAGCGTGTGTGCCAGGAGGGCATATCCCCGACGGTTTCTGGGTCGTGTGGGAAGGACCCCCCCTATCGCAGTCACTCACTAGGCGACGGTTCAGAACGCCGTCGTGGAAAGGGGTTAAAAACCGTTTGTATAGCACCTCGTTGTACTAGTGTTAAGAAGATGGCAGAACTATTCAGTAACTGGAAGAACGAGTTGAACACAAAGTTTGTCGAGAAAGAGAAGACTCCAGAATTCATCAGTCGATATGAGAAGATAAGAGATCACTGGCCCGCATTTGTGGCCTGCAAGAACTCGGAGAAGGGTAAGAAAAGGTCATTGACAAACAAGCAAAATGCTGCAAAGAAGAAGTATCACCATCACACGGGGTCAGGTGGCTACTACAAAGCCCGGCCGTTGTGGGACAAAGTTGAGCAAGACCTGCTTGCTAAAGGGGTCCAACCAGCTACATTGCACTAGCCAGATCGTTCAAGGACTTGGTTCTTATGGGTTGGGGGAACTTTGGACCCAGAAACAGGGGAGTGTGTTTGGACGGACGAGCAACTTGCAATACCCATCTGGAAGCTTCAGAAAGCAATCAAGGCAGCGCAGGAAGGGACGTTCATTCCCGATAGAGAGAAGGACGAGCAGACAGAGGCCCTCAGGAATCCTGAACACCCTGGACGAACACGAGGCACATCAGGCTCCGTTCCGTGGGTGCAAGGGTTTCCCGATAGCGGTGGTTATAGAAGCCGAGAGAGAAAGAGGAACCAGGAAGCAAGCGAAATGCAGAAGCTCAGTGCAAGATTAGCAAAACTAGAGGAACTTGAGAGCCAGCGAGCTACCGGCCAACCATCTCAGCGGCACGAAGATCCTTCCTTCGACGCTGCCCCAGAAGCTACCCCACCATCTCAGCGGAGAAGCAGCGTGGCTTCCACGGAGCTCGTTCAACCTGATTTCACGGCTCCTCGCTACCCCGTGGATAGTATCACGGTAGCTGAACATTGTGTTCTAATGACGAAATTCCAGAACCTGACCTTGAAGGCGGCGGTCGGCTCTGTTGTACCTCCTCGAGTTAAGGGAACTTTTCATTGCCGTCCGATTCCACATGGCTATGCTATTGTGACGGTGGATGAAATAATGGATGGGTTTGAGGGGCTGGAGCTTGACTTCCCTACAGGTGAAGGGGCTATTCTTCTGGAAAATGCTTTGAGGAGTACTTGTCTATGGAGAAAGGAGCACATCAAGCTTCCAAACTGGACGCCGCCTCAGCAGACTCAGCCACAGGAGGCCCCTCAGCAGACTCCTCACAGTCCAGCTCAGCCGTCTCAGCTGCCTGAGTCATCTCCGGCGCGTGAGCTGTCTCCACCGCCTCAGCCGCCATCTACGGCGCGTTAGTGGACTCCGCCGCCTCCTCCGGCGCGTCAGCGCACTCCGCCTCCTCCTCCGCCTCCTCCGACACGTCAGCGGACTCCGCCGCCTCAGCAACGGCGGAAGAGAGACGCCGCCGCTCCGGCGGCTAGCAGTACAAGCGGAGGCAGGAAGAAATTCAAAGTTGGTCCAAGCCTCAAGGCTCTTCCAAAGTTACCATATGAGAGGACTGACAGGGAAACCGATGAAATCGTGGAAGCCGAAGTGCAGGCCCATTTTGAACGGAAACTTCCACCTCCGAAGGAAATGGTAGATCCGGTGAAAGCGAAGCGCACTCTGGATGCTCTTAAGCGACCACCACCGTCTCCGCCGCAATCCAACTATGATCGCTGTATTGGAATAACATATGGTGAAGCGCGGCGGTCGGGAAGTACTACCAGTGCTGCAAGGCTAGCAAAATGAAGAAGTGGGAAAAAATTCCCCAGCTCGGCGAACAGGAGAAGCAATCTTGCCCCCCGCTCAAGGTGTCTAGCGATATCGTCGCTAATCATCCGGGGCTACTGCCCGGTACCAATCTTAGTGATTACGTGGGTGATGATGTACAGTTTGAAATGGCTGAGGTAGTAGAGCAATTTAGATACAAGCACGGGAAGCCTCTCGTCAAACCTGATCATCCTCCTCTAACAACGATGATGCAAAGATTGCACGAGTGGTACTTGGAAAGCTGCAGGAAGAATGGGACCGATAGTTTGATGCTGAGAATTAAAGATGAGCACGACCTCATTGGAGTCGACCTGATGCCTATTGAATTTGTGGAATTATTTCAGTTATTCAATCAAGAGGCCCTCGACAAACAACTCATGACTTGCTACTGTCTGTAAGTATTACTTCTGTAATTAAGTCTCTAGCTCAGCTCGTTCATTGCATGTATATATAATTATCCTCACTATATTATGCAGATTGAAGATCGTCGAATGCAAGAAAAGCCAAATCTATGACATTGGGTTCATTAGCCCAAATACCGTAAATGAATGGTCGGTAAAAAACAGAGTCGAAGATACTAAGGAAAACTTGCTACAATCGTTCCTTCGACATCAAAACAAAGGGAAAATACTCTTTCCTTACAACTTCAAGTGAGTGTTACTATCTTGTGCATATTCGGTTTTGCTTACTCGAGGTTAAGTAATGTAATTGATGAGTTATGCGTGCGCAAGTTCCACTTTATTCTACTCGAGGTTAAGCTTGACGGGGCAGTAGTAACTGTCTTAGACTCGAGACGTAAAGATCCCAAGGATTATGAGGACATGATTGCAATGCTCCAGAAGTAAGTTCAATCATTATCGCACCATATCGGCAACTTTCGTTCATTTCCTGATATCAAGTAATCATTTTCTTTGCCTGGCAGTGTTTGAAAAAGTTCACCAGAATGGTTCCGGGTCTGAGGAACGAGCTGCTATTTACACACCCCAAAGTAAGTAGTACTAGCTAGTTCCGCGCATATCTCATTGATTCTAGTTTCATCAATACCATTGTCATGCTTGATTATCAGTTTGATTGAACTCTATTCTCGTAAAGTGCTTGTTGCAGGCACCCGGGACTGATTTATGTGGATACTACGTTTGCGAGTTCATGTGCCACTCGACCTCTGAGCGGGGCTTCTCTGACAAACAATTTGAAGTACGTAAATAATATTCACAATTTTATTTTATTACCATCAATTGAGTTCATTCATATATATGTATTGACCCCCTTCTTTAAATTAGGTCGGGGAGATGCGGGAAGAACTCCTACCACATGATCGCATAAGAGAAATTCAAGAGGAATTGGCGGGATTCTTTATTGACCACGTCATACATAAAGACGGAGAATACCATGTGGAAATTCAAGCTGATTTTCGGTAGATGATGTCAGGGATCGTAAGAGATGTTATATTGTATATATGTATTAGCGTCGGATAGATATACGAAAATTTGTTGTTCGACCAAGCACGGAGAAAGAGAGGTCACTTCTCTCTATATATGTTCATGATCACGATGTTGTGTAATTAATGGTTCCTTCATTTGCTTACTAGCTAGCGTCGAGTTCTCTCTATATGTAGTAGCTACCGTTAACCAAGCATGGAGAAAGAGAGGTCACTTCTCTCTATATGTAGTAGCTATAGCTAACACAATATGAAACACCTAAATTAACCCTCCAAAACCCCTAAACCCCCCCCCCCCCTTTCAAAGAAAAAACAAAAACCCCAGCGCCTGGGAGCTGCTAACGCGTGGCTGCCTTTTAGTCCCGATCGGTGTTACCAACCGGGAGTAAAGGTCCTCCTCCCTGGGCGCCCAACAGCGGCCACGTGGAGCTCCTTTGGTCCCGGTTCATAAGCAAACCGGGACTAAAGGTTTTGGGCATTAGTCCCGTCAGTTTTGTCCTGGTTCCAGAACCGGGACTAAAGGCCCTCTGGAACCGGGACTAGTACCCTGTTTTCTACTAGTGAGACAGGATAATCTCCATTCTCCATAATGGAGCGTCAGGGCCTATCTTGTTTTATGCTATTTTACCTTAGAGAGGGTAGTAGGTCCTAGCTAATACTCATGATCATGTGCTAAGAACAATTAAGTAGGGTTGGTTAGATGACTATGATGATGATGAGTATGACTTGTTATTATGATAACGAGTAGAAGTTGTATGATGATGATGAGTAGGACTTGTTATTATGATAACAATGATGAGTTATTTATTATTATGATGATGCATGATGCTAAGTTGTTATATGAGCATGATGAGTTATTATATATATCAGTGGGTGAAATGAACATGGATTAGATTCAAGTGGAGGCAACATGTGGTGCACATCGAAAGTAGTACTATCAGTGGGTGAAATGAACATGGATTAGATTCAAGTGGAGGCAACATGTGGTGCACATCGAAAGTACTACTAATCCAAACTAGATCAAGTTTGTATTAGTAGTACTTTCGATGTGCACCACATGTTGCCTCCACTTGAATCTAATCCATGTTCATTTCTCCCATTGATATATATATAATAACTAATCATGGTCATAAAATTATATGATGAAAGTACTGTATATAAAACATGTACAAATACAGCGACAATAAGCTGCATTTTCAAAAATACAGAAAAATTTAGCAGTAGCACTTTTCATAAGAAACGCTACTGCTACTTACTATTATCAGTAGCGCTGGTTTCAGTAGAGCGCTACTGCTAATTAGGTATATCAGTAGCGCTAGAAAACCAGCGCTACTGCTACCAGTTAGCTGTAGCGCCTTAGTGGTAGCGCTTGTACCAGCGCTACTGATAGCTCTATTTCAAGCGCTACTAGTAGGCTTTCTCCTAGTAGTGTAAGGGTGCCATATAGGCAGAAAAATAATGTGACAAAGCAATTAAAGAGGAGAGAAAGCATTATAGTGACCCAAGAAGAACCAATGGTAAGCACGTGGACCTATGCAAAAAGACTACCAAACAATACAGGAAGGAGTTTTGTTACTAAACAATTAAATAAAGGTGCCTTTAGCTAAAAAAGCTAAGCACCCATGCATTAGGGACATTAGTTGCTAAGCATTTTAATGCACTTAGCACCCCACTTTAGCACCAATGCATTGGAAGCTGGGTAGGCTGACTGACGCTGCTTCAATACGGTTGCAACGGTCAGGATAGACTTCACGGTCGTCGTGTTTGTATTGAAACGGTTTCAATCAACCGTCCAGTCACGTCGGTTTGACCGACATGAATGTTGTAGACGGTCGTCCGGTCGCGTTCGCTCTAAGCGGTGCTGATGAGCGGCATGAATGTGCGGCGATGCCTCTGGAGTAGAATGCAAGATGATGGTTTCGTGTGGGACCGCTCAGTTGGGTACCTACGTGGCGGATGTCCGGATACCCGCAAACCTCTGCCGGTTTGCTTATGGTTTATAAAATTTAGGACTTTTGGACCGGTCCCTGCAAGTTTTATGCACGATGTTAGAAGACAAAAAGTATCAAAACCGTGCGGTCTATATATTTTAGAGCATCTGCAGTCAGGGGCCACAAACCAACCCCAAACACCTGGGTGGATGGACCGGTCAAGAATCCGACCCAACTAGGCTCATCAAACCGGCCCCAAGCGCCTGTGTTGTCCGGTACCCCTCATATCCAGTCAAAAGCTAGGGCGGATACACGGAGGCCCGGGCACGTCTTCCACATCAGCATGACCCACCGTGGCTCACACGGACCCCTGAAAGTGCGTTATATCAACTAGAGGGGGGGTGAGTAGGCAATTTTTATGAATTCATCACTGAGGAAATACTTCTTGAGGAATTTCCTAAGCGACGAACTACTAGCAGCGGAATAAGTACTCAGGTGCATGCAAAACAACACAGTAGCATAGTCATCATGATGAAATGAAACATACACAGAGCAAAGGTAGCGTGAAAACATGATAAGTAGGCAGAAGACAAAGTGACTGAAGAAATAGGATTGAGGAACTTGAGAAAGTCTTAAGACAAAGTCTTCAAATAGTAATGATCAATTTCATCAACACATGAATGAGGAAATAGAACCAGTAGCTCGGTGAGGACAATGATTTGGTAGACCAGTTCCAACTGCTGTGACAGTTGTACGTCTGGTTGGAGCAGCTTGGTATTTAAACCAAAGGACACACAGTCCTTACTGTATTCTCCTTGAGCTAAGGTCACACAGACCTCGCCCAATCACTCGTGGTAAGTCTTCAGGAGACTTCCAAACCTTCACAGACTAGGTCACTCGGCGATCCACAATTCCTCTTGGATGCTCTAGACCTTGATGCTTAACCGTCTGGAAGATGTACAGTGTTCAAAGGTAACAAGCATCGGTTCCACACAGGAACAATCTCTTCAGTGATGCTCAATCACTTAGGGTTGTAGGTGTTTGGGTTTTTCCTCACTGATGATTTTCTCTCAAAGTCCTCGGAGGATGGGATGCTCTAAATGACAAGTGTCAGGTTCTCTCGGAGCAGCCAACCAACTAGTGGTTGTAGGGGCGGCTATTTATAGCCGGGGAGTAGCCTGACATGATAAGACATAAATGCCCTTCAATGATATGACCGTTAGGTGGATAAGATATTTGGGACAGCTGGCGCGTGATACGTCTCCAACGTATCTATAATTTTTGATTGTTCCATGCTATTATATTATCTATTTTGGATGTTTTATATGCATTAATATGCTATTTTATATTATTTTTGGGACTAACCTATTAACCTAGAGCCCAGCGCCAGTTTCTGTTTTTTCCTTGTTTTTTAGCTTCGTGGAGAAGGAATACCAAACGGAGTCCAAACGGAATAAAATCTTCGCGATGATTTTTCTTGGACTAGAAGACACCCAGGAGACTTGGAGATGAAGTCGGAGGAGCCATGAGGCGGCCACAAGGGTGGAGGGCGCGCCCAGGGGGTAGGGCGCGCCCCCTGCCTTGTGGGCCCCCCGTGACCCTCCTGACCTAATTCTTTCGCCTATATATTCACATATATTCCCAAACCACCAGAGGCATCCACGAAAATACTTTTCCACCTCCGCAACCTTCTGTGCCCGTGAGATCCCATCTAGGGACCTTTTCCGGCACCCTGCCGGAGGGGGATTCGATCACGGAGGGCTTCTACATCAACCCTATTGTCCTTCCGATGAAGAGTAAGTAGTTTACCTCAGACCTACGGGTCCATAGCTAGTAGCTAGATGGCTTCTTCTCTCTCTTTGATTCTCAATACCATGTTCTCCTCGATGTTCTTGGAGATCTATTCGATGTAATACTTTTTTGCGGTGTGTTTGCCGAGATCCGATGAATTGTGGATTTATGATCAGATTATCTATGAATATTATTTGAATCTTCTCTGAATTCTTTTATGCATGATTTGATATCTTTGTAATTCTCTTCGAACTATCGGTTTGGTTTGGCCAACTAGATTGGTTTTTCTTGCAATGGGAGAAGTGCTTAGCTTTGGGTTCAATCTTGCGGTGTCCTTTCCCAGTGACAGTAGGGGCAGCAAGGCACGGATCGTATTGTTGCCATCGAAGATAAAAAGATGGGGTTTACATCATATTGCTTGAGTTTATTCCTCTACATCATGTCATCTTACTTAATGCGTTACTCTGTTCTTCATGAACTTAATACTCTAGATGCAGGCAGGAGTTGGTCGATGTGTGGAGTAATAGTAGTAGATGCAGAATCGTTTCGATCTACTTGACACGGACGTGATGCCTATATTCATGATCATTGCCTTAGATATCGTCATAACTTTGCGCTTTTCTATCAATTGCTCGGCAGTAATTTGTTCAACCACCGTATTATTTGCTATCTTGAGAGAAGCCTCTAGTGAAACCTATGGCCCCCGGGTTTCTTTTCCATCATATAAGTCTCCGATCTACTATTTTTGCAATCTTTTACTTTCCGATCTATAAACCAAAAATACCAAAAATATTTACTTTATCTTTTATTTAGTTTCATCTATATCTATCAGATCTCACTTCTGCAAGTAACCGTGAAGGGATTGACAATCCTTTTATCGCGTTGGGTGCAAGTTGTTTGATTGTTTGTGCAGGTATTCGGTGATTTGTGTGTTGCCTCCTACTGGATTGATACCTTGGTTCTCAAACTGAGGGAAATACTTATCTCTACTTTGCTGCATCACCCTTTCCTCTTCAAGGGAAAAACCAACGCAAGCTCAAGAAGTAGCAGCGCGTAGCACAACAACGATCAGAAATTTGAGCTCTCAAATTCCTCAGGGCTATCATGTTCCTCACTTGTAGGCAATCCGCACTGGCGAATTCCTAACTCCTCAGTCAGAACAAATTCCTCAGAGAGCAGAAGATCTTCGTCTCTGTCACTGAAGAAATTGACTGAACTGTATGAGATTTCCAAAGGCTTCACTCGAAGGATTGGGTATGTGTAGGCTTTGAGATGAGCATCACATGGAAATGTTTCCTTAGTTTTACCTCGACCCTCTTTAACAGTACGGTGTTTCCTATGACTCAAAAAGAGAAAATGAAACTACGAAAACAAAAGTCTTCACGCTTCATAATCCTCGCATCAATATCAATGTCTTCAAGGTCACACCAATTTCCTCATTTTCAAAGTCTTCAACTGAAGACATTCATTTTTAGGGGTCGACTTTCTTTGTAAATATCAAACTCCTCATTGACTTATAGAACATGTGTACACTCATAAACACATTAGTCCCTTAACCTATAAGTCTTCAATACACCAAAATCACTAAGGGGCACTAGATGCACTTACAACCCCACATATATTCCCAAGGACGAACTCTAGACCGCAATCCACTCTAGTCCACTCCACTCTCTCCGTCTCCTCCTCTTACAATCCGATCTATGACAAGCGACGACAACAACGCGGGCTCCAGTGACGATTCTGACATGGAGGAGCTCGCCATCCGCCGGTCATGGCTGGATCGGGGCAGCAACAATGGAAGCTCACCTTACACCGGCCCTCGTTATCCGACGATGTTGCCGGCCACCGTAGCCCGACGACATTGCCAAGCCCTCTCATCTGGCACGCAACTCCGCCAGCCTGGTGCCACTATAGGTACGCTGTCGCACCGCCTCTTCTTTGCCACCTCCAGAGGTCTTCGACGACCACCACTGGGTTCGTGCCTTTGCCGGCGCCGACGTGGACGAGGACACCCGAGTCAAAGGCGTGGGCTGCACGCCATGAGTAGCAACAAGCGAGGGATAGGGCGGCGACAGGGGAGGCGTTGGCGAGGCCCCAGGCAAGCGCGCATCCCGGTTGATCTCAAGGACGCGCTCCTCACGTCCATCCTCCGCCGCTCCCTGACGACGTGAAGATAGATGCGTAGGGGCTCCGACGCAAGAATGCCAAAGCGCTCTAGCTCGCCATCGAGTTGTCGAAGCGCGAAGCAACGACGCAGTGGCGGCCAAGGCGAAGGCTCGGTGGCTCCGGTGCAAGAATGCCAAAGAGCTCTAGCTCGCCATCGAGTTGTCGGAGTGCGAGGCAATGGCACAGGCGACGACCAAGGCGAAGTGCAGTGGCTCTAGTGAAAGAATGCCAACGCGCTCTAGCTCGCCATCGAGCTGTTGAAGTGCGAGTCAACGATGCAGGTGAAGGCCAAGGGCGAAGGTGCAGCGGCACATCCAAAAGAAGGAGCGTTTGCTTCGGAGGCTGGCCGGGCAGATCTCCTCGGACGATGCCTCGGATGTCAACAACGGATCCAGCTCTGACGACGATGACCCTCCAGCTACCAACGCCTACAGGGAGGGCCAAAGCAGCACCACTGACCACAAGGGGAAGGGGCCGGCGAGGAAATGATTTCCTTCACCCTTCTCTGTTTAATTTTGTTTTTCTTATGTCTAAGTACAGTCTGGCCAAGGCTTGTTATTTTGGTTGTTCGATGACCGCTTTGCTGTGAATTATACCAGATCTAAGTCCGCTTTGTTTCTAGTTTGTTTAGCTTCGGGTTTACTTTTTAGGTTGCGTGAGTTGCATGGATATGAGGTACACGGCTGCGGATGTATCAAAATGAGGGATGCCAAGTCAATGCCTATGGACACATCCGGCCGTGTCTGCGGACGATTGAGTGACCGGATTTGGTGTTTGGTAGGTGTTAGATTTGGTGAACGGTGTTGGAGCCCTAATGCATTACAGTGCCGAATGTGTTATTAAATTTTCGTGCCCACACATGGCCATATGTAGTCTTTTGTACTAAAAAAGCGAAGGGAAAAATACTCAGTGAAAGGTGAAACCACGATTCTCCTCCCTCTCCCTCCGCTCCCTCCCGTGTCGCCCCCGCGCGACGACCGGGGGGCTCCAAATCCTGTGCTCCTAGCCTCCTCCCCTCCCTCCCCCGCCTCCCCCGCCGCCGCCCCAGGGCTTGGTCGGGCAAAGCCAGACCGGAGCCGGCGGCGGCGGGGCCCTCGCGTTCCCATGGTGGCTAGGGTTGGCGCGGCGCAGCCCCTCCATCCTGGGCGCGGCGCGGGCACCGGGCGTCGTGGCGCGGCGGCGCACGGGGTCGTGGTGGGCTCCCCTGTTCCCGTCGGGCTTCGGGCGGCGTGGTTGGTGGCGGGGCGTGCGGTGGTTGCTGCGGCGGCGGGGATGGCAGGCCAGATCTGCGCGGTGGCGGCTGCTCGCGGCGCGGGCCGGGAGCGGCTGAGGCGGCAAGGGCCTGCCGGCGGCGCGCGGCGGCTGATGCGCTCGTCGTCGTCGGCATGGTGGCGGTGGTGGTGTTGCGTGCTGGCCAGATTTCGCCTTTTTTCCGGCCGGCGGCGCGGGTTTGGGGCCCCGGCCCAGCGCGGCTGTGGGCCCGGTTGTGGGCGGTGGCGGTGGGGTGGCTTCGCCGTGCCGTCTCCACAGCAGCTCGGCGGGTCGACTTGGGCGGCGGCTGGCTTTCCGGCGTCGGCTTGTCTGTAGGCGGCCCGTTTCGACCTTCGGCCCTCTCCTCATCGGCTGGTTGCTACCTTCGTCGAAGGTTCGGCCCTCCCCCGACTTCGGTCCATCGCTCGTCTCGCGCTCGGCAGCAGGACCGACCTCGTCTCGCGCACGGCAGCAGGACCGACCTCGTCGATCTCGCGCCCGGCAGCAGGATCATGCTCGTCTCGCCCCCGGCAGCAGGATCGTGCTCGTCTCGCGCCCGGCAGCAGGACGGGTCGATGGAGGCCAATTTTGGCCGGCCTCTGGGTTTCGGCGTTGGGGGCAGCCCAGGGGTGCGAAAGGCTGTTCCTTTCCGCTCGCATCTTTGGTTGGGGTAGCGGTGGGTCTCGAGTGAGGTGGTGTCCAGGTCTTGGATGCCAGGGCCGCGGCCCTGGTGGTGGCCCCGCGGTGCTCTTGGGCAGAGCCCGTGGTTAGGTGCTGCCCGGTGGCCATGGCCGTGTGGGCGGCGTGGTCAATGGGATGTGGCGTCCGGTGGTGGTGAGTGTTGGCCGGGGTGAAAATCTGTTCTATCTTCAGACAAACTGGCGGCGGCGAAGCTCGCTCCCTTCTTGAAGGCGTCGTCGCGGCTCTCATTGCCCGTCGTGTTGCTACAGGGGAAACTCTGATCGTCGAGTCAGGCGGTGACGACGCTCTGGTGTCGTAACCTTTCTGAAGGCGCCGCTTTGGAGCATACGGTTCGTCATATGCGGCTTCTTCTCTTCGCGTTGGAGTGTCCACGGTTGAGGACTCCGGTTGCTCTTGTAGTACTAGGGGTAGTGTTGCTGCGCTCAACGCCTATGTATCCAGCCTTGGGTGTGTGCGTGTATTGTGATGGTGTGCGTTTTGTATCTGAGCTGTGGCCGGTCATTGCTTTATATATAAAGCGGGACGAAAGCCTTTTTCGGTAGAAAGCGAAGGACGACCAACAGGCCAACCCTATTTTTTGGTCGGCAGTGAGGCCAACACTATTCTAGTTCTGTGTGAGTACCGGTTTGTCTTATTTGCAGCTCTTGCTTTCATGTAGTACTAGTAGTCTAGCGCTATTGTAAAAAAAATAGAAAAAAATACTAGCAGTCTAGCGCTACCGGTACAAAGCCCGGGCTCAGATGCGGATTTCCGCATCCGAGAAGGTCAATTCGGCTCCCGGGCTCAGCTGCACCCGTTCCGATAAAAAAAATCAAAATAAATACTAGAAAAATTTAAAAAAATTTAATATTTTTTGTGTGGTAGATAATTTGATACGTGAGATTCGCTGCAAATTTCAACTTATTTGAACATTTGAGCAGCTCTCTTCAAAAAAGACAAAATCGGGGTCTGTAAAAACGTTTATTGTTCATGAACTGTTTTGACCCGATTTGTCTTTTTTGCCAAGAGCTGTTCAAATGTCCAAATGAGTTAAAATTTGAAGCGGACCTCACGGATCAAATTATCTATCACACAAAAAAAATTGGATTTTTTTGAATTTTTCTAGTATTTGTTTTGGATGTTTTTCTGAGGGGGGAGCATCTGAGCCCGGGCTCAGATGCGGATTTCCGCATCCCACAGTAGCACTACACACTAGTAACCCAATGCTGCTCTGCTTTCCTCTGCTTCACCAGCCACCTTCTGCCCGGCTTGGCTAGTCAACTCTGGGGCAAGCAGCCGATAGATTCCAGTTCGCCAATCTTCCCTCCATTCCCGGAGGGTGAGGAAGAACTACACCAGCCTGCAGGCCCGGATGGCGTCGTCCTCGGGGCGGGGGCCCCTCCGCACGCAGATGTTGAAAGATCCGGGGAAGTTCATCTTCGACAGTGAAGCGGTACCGTCGTCACTCGTCGGGATAGCACCCATCCTCCGTGTCGCCAACGAGGTCGAGGCCGCCAACCCCCGCGTCGCCTACCTCTGTGAGTATCCTTCCCACCTATACTCTGCTACCCGTGTCCAATCTTGTTTCCTTCACTGCATTCTAGTACTCCGTAACTCACAACTTACATCTGGTTGACCTCACTGCGGCGGATTCCGTTGTCCAGATTCGGCTTATATTACCTCCGTCCGGAAAAACTTGTCTTAGATTTGTATTAATACGAATGTATCTAACACTAACACTATCTTTCCGGGACGGAGGGTATAATAAAATTTCACTATAGATCCTGTATTTGTTTTCTTTTGGGAACTATTTTTGATTTTTTTAACAATTAGATCCTGTATTTGTGAATGATAATGGTGGTATATGATTTAGACACAACGAATGTTCCAGGTCCCTTTTAAATACACACTGATTTCCTGCTCTTTTTTGGTCGGATGGGATGCGGTTTGCCTCGCGTCAGGTGGCTTTTACGCATACGAGAAGGCTTGTCGTCAGGACCCAGCCTCCAGTGGTCGAGGCGTTCGTAAATTCAAAACTACGCTCAAACTGAGGCTGGAAAGGGTATCTGTGCTATGCTCTCCTACACTATGGTCATTTTATCTTTCATGTCCATCCTTCTCTAGTTTGCTGTCCCAGTACGCGTGGTCTGCTTCGTGTGCTATGGTGGTGGTAACTGTTGCAGTTTTAGTCTTTTGTTCTATTATAAATACGCACTGTATCAACTATTCAGATTGGATCTGTTACATTTTTTTTTCATATACTAGTTATCCAGATTGTACTATACAAATGCTGTACTTTATGCTTGGGTACAACTTACTCCTGGTGCTTAATTACCACATTATCAGTTTGTAATAGTAGTTTGTCTAATATTGTGTTCTTTTTATGACCTCAAAATTTAGCCATGTGTGCTGTTTTACTTGAGACTGACAACTGCAGAAAGCTTGAACCACCCAAAGACGAAGACATATTTTTAATTGTTCAACTTCCTAACCACTGGTTTCCTTAGGAAAATGACATCATGTTGAAGGCACGGGTCAAACTGAGCGATGCCCGAGAAATGCAGATTTTTTACCAGCACTACTACCAGAAGTACATCCAAGCACTTGTTGATAAAGATGACCGGTGAGGACGTTTGTTTTGTGCGACATGCTACTAAGTGCTGACTCATTTACTAGCTTGTTCCTGACGCCGCCTTTTCTTTTGTGTTGCCCAGTCCTCAACTTACAAAAGCATATCAAACTGCAGCCGTCTTGTTTGAAGTCCTGAAAGATGTTAATGCTTTGCTGAGTATTGAAGTTGATCAAGCGGTAAAGTTTGCCTCAATGCCAGCAGTTTTGCTCCTACGGTGAATTCTAGCAGTCAACCTTTAAGGAAAAGTGACATATATTGCCATCAGGTCTTAGGCAAAAAAATATAGTACATGCACATGCGTATATGCAAAAAAGCCTTTATACGGTAGGTAATAAGAATATGCATAAAGGTTATTAAGTACATCTCTTAACACACCTTCAAGCTCATGGTTGATGATGGATCAACACCAGTGAGTTTGGAAAGACATATGTTGTGGTCACTCGAGTTTATGCATTCATGAAGAAGTCCCCTAAATGATGATCTAAATGTATACCGAAGAGCCATAACTTGATCCTACAGATCTACACCTATGACCACATATAAGAAGCATCAACACTAGTATGCCTAGTGAGCTCATGATTCCCTAGGTCTTAAGTTATGCTACTGTGCCTGCACTTCAGACAAAAGAGGAGTTATCATGGGGATAAAAATATCAGTCCTCAAGCAACCACCATAGTCAACGTAATTGCCAGTAATAAAGCTATAGTTCACTACTCAGCCTGTGCGCTTGAATGAGAACGAGTATATCAAAGATAAAAGTGCCTCAGCCTCTTCGCTTGAATGAGAATGAGAAAAATTTGCCTCTTGTCTAAGTTGTCTTTTAAATCATGAGAGAACTGCCACGGAAAACACTGTAGACAGAAAAAGACCAAAGAAAAAAGTGGTCACTAGCCTAGTGCTCATTAGAGTATGCTTGGAGCTAAAAAGAGTTGGAATTTTGAAATGGAAGACAATCAAAGATATCCCCATAAGTGTGCCACTAAGCAAGTCCTATGTCCATATAGTTACATCATACGCCCTCTGTCCCAAAATAAGTTTCTTTGGTTTAGTACAACTTTAGTACAAAGTTGTACTAAATCAAAGACACTTATTTTGGGACGGAGGGAGTACATGTCTAACACAACATGTTGGCTTTCTTTTCCCTTCTTTCCTATTGCATTGCAATTATTGACAAATTAATTGCAGATTTTGGAGACACACAACCAAGTCGAAGAGAAGAAAAAGTTATATCTTCCTTATAATATCCTCCCACTCGATCGTGACAGTGCCAATCAGACCATTATGCGATATCCAGAGGTTGCCATCTATCCTGAGTTCCATGCTAAATTTACTATGAGTATATCGTACTTTGTCAAGACAACTGTAGTATGGGTGGCTTATGTTGGTATTATCATTATATGTAGATTCAAGCTGCTTTTCATGCTCTTCGTAATACAAGAGGTTTGCCATGGCCCAAGGAACATCAAAAGATGCCTGATGCTGATCTTCTTGGTTGGCTTCAGGCTATGTTTGGATTTCAGGTTATCACACTAGGGCAATGGCTGTTGATGATCTGTTTGTGAGCTCTCCATACATGCTCAGATGCTATCTTAACTTCAATATGACCTTGCAGAAAGATAATGTATCCAACCAAAGAGAGCATATCATACTCTTGCTTGCCGGTGTGCACATAAGGCAGAATCCCAAACCTGACCAACAACCAAAGGTCCCTTTTCTCAACATACTCGTGCATGAGGCGTGCACATATGGATCCTTCTGTCATGATGACATTTACTTATCTCGTTCTCAATAATATTCAGCTAGATGACTATGCACTGGATGCAGTAATAAAGAAGCTATTTAAGAATTACAAGACATGGTGCAAGTTCCTTGGACGCAAATCCAGCTTATGGTATGACACACAATCCTCAATGTAAAATTTGGATATGTTCACAAAACATGAAGCAAATAAAAGATAATGGAAAAGAACAATTAAGAGAAACTGATCCAACTTGCAAAACCCTTGTGGGAAAAGCCACATAGGCAGATATGCAAAATCATTACGCAGAAACCGAGTTCATGTAATGGTAGAAGCACATAACTCAAAGTCTATAACTGATTTGGGTTGCAATTCAACTTCCTCCGCATTGAGCCTAATTCTGGTAAAAAATGCCGTAACCATGATTATGTGATATATCATGCACTCTTCTTCTTAACTCCTTGGTTGAATAATTATTTGGTCATTGTTTGTCTAGGTTACCGACTATCCCACAGGGAGTGCAGCAGCGTAAGCTTCTCTATGTGGGCCTTTATCTGCTCATATGGGGTGAGGCAGCTAACCTGAGATTTATGCCAGAGTGTCTTTGCTACATCTATCATCATGTATGATTAATTCCTTTCTTATTCCTCAAATTAAGCATCTGAATACATTTATTGTATCTGCATCGGAAATTATGTGTTGGATATGAATTATGTTAGCTATTATGGATAATCTGACAAATAGCCATATAAATTATTCTGTGCAATAAAAATCTAGCTTATTTACGAAGTACATTACGAACAATAGTAGTGGTAAAGTTGGCATATTCTTTGGAGGTTGCATTCCAGTAGCTGTGACTGTTGAGGCATAAAAGCCTTGATAATATGTGATGATGCATGCTCTCTGAGAAAAAAGAAGAGAAAGTCAGAGTGGAGTAGCTAGCATACAATACTAGCCGACCGCATATTAGACTAGTTGAGATGTCCAGTCTGTAGGCCAAGAACCGCGGCTTGTAGATCACAAGCTAAACTTGCCACTAGTCGAGCTACTGTTAATTACTGGTTGTATAGCTAGTCAATCTATTGTTAATCATTGGATGTACGCAATGCAGCATCATACCATGTTTTCCACACAAAAGTTTATGCAGGGATTAGTTCGTTCCAAAATGTAAGTATTTTTGCCTTAGAGAAGCTGAATCGATGTGTATAAATATAGCATCACTAACAGTATGCATGAACTCTTTTGCATATCTCCACTACACCCACTGAAACCACACATTTTCTATGTATCGATGATTGGCTTTCTTGTAGTAGCTCATAATAAGGCAGACGTGTAGTTCAATCAGCATAATAGTACAGAAAGGATTTTTCTGTGATCAATATCACCAAAATGCCTCAACACTGTGTACTGGTTAAAGGTCAAGTTAAATTCCTTATATTTTGGTGCCATACTCCCTCCATTTTATAATAACTGCAGCATTGTTTTTAAGGCGTCCTGCCTTGCATGCTTAGGCGACGCTTAGGTGATAAGGCGCCCTGCCAGCGCCTTACAAATATGCCCGCCTTAGGTGCTTAGGCACCCGCCTTAGGCGCTTAGGCGTCGCCTAGGCGCTAGAGCGGGTGGTGCTCGTCTTAGGTCGCCTTACCGCCTTAAAAACAATGAACTGCAGTTATAGCTTTGTCGGTTTTTCCTAAGTCAAACTTCTCTAAGTTTGACCAAATTTATAGAAAAACATGTCAACATTTACTACACAAAATTAGTTTCATTAGATCCATCATGAAACATGTGCTCCTCATATAGTTATTTGGTCTTGTAGATATTGATATAGTTTTCTTTAAATTTGGTCAAACTTTGAGAAGTTTGACACTAACGAAGCTAGCAGTATGTGCTATGTATGGTTTTCACGACATTCATGCTTGGTCACCTTCAGCAATTTTAAATTTGCTTTCATTGAGAATGGAGCGTAGCTCATGGAGTTTCCAGTTGGCAAGGCGCGGGAGTTCGCAGCCAGCCCACCAGTGTTCGAGTCTTGGCTCAAGCGCTTGGTGCTCATGGAGTTTTCTTCTATAAAAAAATGCCAACAGGCTAGTCTAGCCCGGGTTGGTCTCGTTTTTTTTTAAAGTTGCTTTCATTGATATGCTAGGTAAAAGATGGTTAACTATCAAGGCTGTTGCCCATTATTGATTGTATCTGGGACACATATATTTGCAGTTCAAAGCTGCTCTTATGAGTTGATTATTTGTGATTTATGAGATCAGAGTGTTATGTTGTTCCAATGCAGATGGCCTTGGAACTACATGATATATTGGCTGGAAATGTGACCCCAACAACTGGTGAAAATATTAAACCAGCATATGGTGGTGAAGAAGAAGCCTTCTTAAAGAAAGTTGTGACTCCAATATACAAAGTCATAGAAAATGTACGATTTCTTTATTTTTGTTTTCATTCCTCATTTCAAGCACGATCTATTTATATATCCTTTGACATTTTAACATAGGAAGCTTTTAGGAGCAAGATAATGAAATCAAGCCACTCACATTCGAGAAATTATGATGATCTAAATGAGTACTTCTGGTAAATACTGGCCTGCTTTGTTATTTCCCTTGCAATTTTGTAAGCCAGTTTTTGTACGGAACTTATGAAATTATTTCTGCATTTCTTTTTAGGTCAAGTGATTGTTTTCGATTAGGGTGGCCTATGAGAGCTGATGCAGATTTTTTCCAAACTCCGTATAATCCACTGGTATACGAATTTATATAATTGAAAACTTCTTTTGAATACGAATTCACTAGTATAACTTTTGCTCCCGCCGCAGTCGGTCTCGTTGGTTAAATTTATGGTCAAAGTTGAAACACGGGAATAGAGGAAGCACTATATTTTGGAACGGAGGGAGTACTACATATTGTGCTTTCTATATTTGAAAATGCTCTAGTGAGGTCACCTTGGTAGAAATGATACATTAGATCGAGACAACTGACACAAATACGAACACTAGTAATCCTGATTAAAACAAATAATTTCTCCTCCAAACATACTGATGTAAAAACATTAGATGACCAAATTTCCACAAGATGCACTAACCTTAAATGTTTAATTATCCAAATAAACGCCGACCCAGCAAGTGGCAATCTAAGTTCGGGAAATGCATCGTGCTTGGGTAGACATCCCTTGCAAGATAGGTTGTTGGATTATTGGTTCATCATCAGATAGTTAAAATACAAGACTAAAATCTTGAGATGAAACATGAGAAATACCGGTGATTCCACCAACTCTAAGTTAGGTCAAGGCGCTATGGGTGTACCCAGCTCGACTCATCAAAAAGAGTGCCTAAGGGTTCCCGAGTCCTACACCACGACGCACTCCAGCAGGCACTCGGAAGGGCCGAAGACGGGTGTCCTAAGTGACAGATTCTACTGTTATGGGAGATATGTTCCCCGTAATGGTGGGATCACCCGATCGTATAACATCCCACAGACAGAGCTACCAAACTACCGACACTCGTCAACCTACATAAGGGACAAGGGGCCTTCGGCCAAAGGATCATAAGACTTCGGGCACTACCCTTCACTATTGTCTCACGACTTCTAGTAGATCATAAGGTTGGTGGTGCATAATCGTCGGCATTTGACTCCCACCTTAGTGCTTGAATGGATTGATGGGGAATGTTGCATGGAAAACAAATTTTTTCCTACGAAACATCCAAGATCTATTCTATGGAGATGCTAGCAACGAGAGGGAGATGTGTCTATATACCCTTGTAGACCAAAAGCGTTAACGATCTAGGGATCATGGTTGGTGTAGTCGTACTCCTTCGCGATCCAATCCAATTCGAGTACCGAATGAACGACACCTCCGAGATGTGCACACGTACGGTTCGGTGACGTCTCCTTCTTGATCCAGCAAGGGAGGGTGGAGAAGTACATGGGATTTAGGCCAGCATGACGGCATGGTGGTGGTGGTGGCTGCGGAACTACAGCAGGGCTTCGCCAAGCGTCTGCACGAGGGGATGGGAGGAGTTGGAAGAGACGGCGACCAAGGGGTGGAAGGGTTGCTGCCCCTTGCGCCTTCCCACCTTTATGTAGGCATGGGGGGGGGCTGGTGGCTCCGATCGCTATCCCATTTTTTAGGGATCTTGATCTCATCCCTTCGGGATATGATCTTATTCCTTTTAGGGGATCTTGGTGCGCCTAGACCAGGGGTGCGGGGCCTTGACCCACTAACCACGTCCATGTGAGTCCCCCATGCAGGTGGGCCCCATTCCGGAACCTTCTAGAACCTTCCCGGTACAATACTGAAAAATCCCGAACATTTTTCGGAACCTTGACCATTAGGAGCTCCTCGTGACATCCCGGATCCCATCCGGGACTCTAGCATTATTCGATCTTGCCATTACTAATATCACAATACTACCCTAGCATTACCGAACGTTAAGTGTGTGACTCTACGGGTTCAAGAACATGCAGACATGATGAAGACACCTCTCCGGTCAATAATCAATAGCGGGACCTGGATGCCCATATTCACTCCCACATATTCAACGAAGATCTTTATCATTTTGAACCACGATGTCGAGGATTCAGTTAATCTCATATTCAATTCCCTTTGTCCGGCGATGTGTTACTTGCCCGAGATTCGATCGTCGGTATAGCCATACCTAGTTCAATCTCGTTACCGGCAAGTCTTTTTACTCGTTCCGTAATACAAGATCCCGTGACTAAACTCATTAGTCACATGCTTGCAAACTATTCATGATGTTGTATTACCGAGAGGGCCCAGAGATATCTTTCTGTCACACGAAGCGACAAATCCCAGTCTGATCGATCCATACAACCCAACAAATACTTTCTGAGATACCTGAAGAGCACCTATATGATCACCCAGTTACGAAGTGACGTTTGATAACCCACAAAGTATTCTTCCGGCATTCGGTAGTGGCATGATCTCATGGTCTAAGGAACAGATACTTGACATTAGGAAAGCTATGGAAAATTGAACTTGGTGACATGATCATATGCTAAGCTTACGGTTGGGTCTGTCCATCACATCATTCTCCTAATAATGTGGTCTAGCTATTAAATTACAACTCATGTCTATGGTTAGGAAACCATAACCATCTTTAATCAATGAGCTAGTCTAGTAGAGGCTCACTAGGGACACGGTATTCGTTTATGTATCCACACATGTATTTAAGTTTTCGGTCAATACAATTATAGCATTGATAATAAACATTTATCATGAACAAGGAAATATGATAGTAACATCTTTATTATTGCCTCTAGGGCATATTTCCAACATGGATTTCTTCTACAACTCTTAAGGCACCTTGGCGCTTATGGTGTTCTTGAATCTAGGCTATGACAGCTGTTGTTAGTCCATAGACAAATACTCGATCTCTGACCATGGTGAACCCAACGAGTTCGAGGAGGACCTTGGAGAGGCTCAACGGTCCCATGTTGCATAGGACTCTCACTCCTCACATGCTAGGATGGTGGCCAAAGGGGAGAAAAGGGTAAACTCACTCCTTCAAACCTCCATGGAAGGAGGCATGTCATTGATTTCTCTACTCCGGCTGTGGAGAATTGTCGGTCGGCAACAAAGTAGGTCCACGAGCGGGATCCCATTGGAAGGCAGTGATAGGGGTAAATCCTCGTGGCATGTGGTAGTCCAGAGCATTGTAGGATGTGCCCATGCCCCTCCAACCTTGCTAGTTACCCTGCTAGCCCATGACCCACCTAAAGTAGAATGCATCTCATGACAAGATCCTCAACAAGAATCAGCCCCGCCATGAGGAACTAGCTTGCCAAGGAAAGATCGCACCTAGCGGCTCCCGCGAAGGGGGCTTTGTGTTCCTCCTCTCACTACCTCTCAAGGGTGAGGCTCAACGGGGAATGGAGCTCGAGGCGCCTTCCCATATTCAAGAGTGGCGCATCAGAGGGGTGACCATCCAGAACAACCAACCACACCAATGGTGGCTACTTCTCTCGGTAGAATGGCGAGGCCTGTTATCAATGTTCAATAACCATTCGGACTACTTTGTCATCCACAACTCGAACAAACACTCACTGCAGAAGTGCCACATATTTGCAGAAGTACTTGAAGGCATAATCGACCTCGACCTCGAGTTCCCCCTTCGCCGAAGGATGTGGGAGAAAATCTAGTTCACTCTCAAGACCGTAGATTGCAACTGCATGCTCAACAAATGGGGTAGGACGACCCCCTTGGTGAGTCCGAAGTTTCCCCGTCAGAGGCGGCACAAGATGCTAATGAGGCCATCAACTTCGGGGGCAAGTATTACCCATGATACCACGGGTGTCCTCTCGTCTTGGTCTGATCATCACAAATGCGATGTGAAACACATGACTTTCAATAGCGAGTGCCTCCTCAACATCATCTTCATCAAGGCTCTTAGGTGGCTCCAGATCCTAGAGCGTGCACCCAAACCAGACTAATCCCCCATGGATGGGCTAACTTTAGACTCAAGGTTATGATACTTGGGCAAGTTACTATGTCAGTCAACTTCAGAGGGAAAGATAAATTTTGAACGCTACCTATTCTGTTTGATGTCGTCTGACACCCAGGTAGCGTATAACGTGGTCATGGGGAGGAGAGTACTCATGGCTTTTAAGGCTATGGTGCATCCTACTTTCTTGCGCCTCAAGATGATATGGCTAAAGGGTGTAATTGAGGTCCAAGGTTCCCTTGAAGATTCCTTGTGGTTTGACGAGAACCTAGACCCTCATACAAATGCGACACATGATCTCATGAAGGGCCTCACGCTAGCAGACTTTCTCCAGACTAAAATGACGTGAGCTCCTCCGACCCCTAACCTGCTTGATGGAGCTGACTCCACATGAGCGATGGCGCAAGGGTCAGGAAGAGGGACACGCTACTTGGACCCTCAGCTAGGTGAGGCCCGCACCTTTTGGCAGTCAGACAACCCTAGTGGCAGGATCCCCACATCATAGATCGGCTTGGCTCAGGAAATGACACAAGGGAAAGACCACACATCGCCGCCATTGGCTGGGATATACGTTGATCTATGTAAATTTCACAATAGTAATATTGCAAGAAAAATTTAGATTAGATTTATAACCATTTGAATAGAATCAATAAAGTTAGTGTTCCTTGCAAGAACATCTATCTTTCTATCGTATCTATACAAAAACCACATAGCCCCGGCCACCTTCCTTGGTTAAGTTTAGAACCATTCGAACGAGACTAGTAACGATCGACAATCATGAAGACTCGGCTAATAGGAGGACAACTCAGCGACAGGGTTTAGCATCATTTGAACCTTGATAAAGGGTAGGCTAACCCTGAATTGTCATCCAGCTTAAAGCACTTGTTCCCCCCATGAGAAGGCCTTGATCCTAGGTATGTGTTGTGTATCTTCTTTGGACGTGGCCTGACTGGTTGTAGAAATCGTATCGCCGCCGTCGATGCACTCAAGTGGTAGAAAGATGAGTCACGGAGATGGAAGAAAAGGTTTTGCGCAATACTTTCCTGCCCAGTCTCTCTTAATAAGCCAAAATCGGTTGGCCTGAAACAGTTGTGGACCCTAATTTCCCTAGAATCAACACGACAATAACCAACGACCAGTGATCGAAGGAAGAGTTTGCGGGTGGAAGATGCTCTCTACCTTCATCACCTCGTCAACGGTGTTTCGGCTCTCCGAGAGCATAACCTATTTGACGGGCATGTAGCGGATCACTTCATGAAAAGGAGGCATCCCCCTTTAGGCTAGAGAGGCATGGGTACTATGAGCGCCACCTCGAACATCTAGGACATAGATGTAAGCCCTTTCTCCCTGGTCATTTCTTTTGACAATGTTTCCACTATGGTGGTGGGACTTGGCGAGGAATCGGCCTTGGATATATAGTTACATAGGATCTTCAAAGATTCTCCATCAGCCTACCTATGCTTGGCACATGCTCTTCTTACTGAATGTGTACTCAAAGAGGCTGCGTGTTTCATTCGGACACGATGAGTAGCAGAAGCCTCTGCTTGCGTCGCCCCCCTATCCCACGAGGATCGTGTTAACGGCAAACCTTCGGCTCGAAGCTGTCATTATGATTGTGACTCGAGTCACAATTGAGTTCATAGGAGCCATTATGATTACACTTATCTATCGAGTTGAGGGACTCGCAACCCGGGAAGCCCCTATCTAAGAACATAGATATCAGTGAAACAAAGTCCAAAGTGAGTGAAGAACGTCCGTAGGCATTTTGGAATGGGAATTATATTCACAATAAAGATAAGAGAGTGCCCCGTGGGTGTTTTTTGCAAATTTTTGACTTCCTAGGGTAAGCTAAATTAACTTTCTCCCTTTCATGATCATACATCTCGTATGTCCAAAGATTGCCGGTTAGAGATGGTGTCCCTATCGGAAGACAGGCTCTACCGAAGGGACGAAGCAGATTTGCTATGTCTTGAATGTATACTCGGGTATCAATTCGCGGAGCCTCTTAGATCATGACTAGTGTAATACGTTGAGAGATGCTTCAAAAAAAACATTTTTTTCTTAAGCAGCAATGCTTATTTCTATAATGGAGTTGCCAAGTGCATGTGCCCTACCAATAAGAAATAGTGCTTAAAAAATTGGTTATTGTTTTAAGCATATTGCATTGTACATGATCTTAGGGTGGACTGCTTCGGCTTGGTGGTGTCCCCAACATGATCTTAGGGTACATGATCTTGCATTGTACATGTTCTTCGGATTATTTTGCTATAGCTAGGCCCCAGCATCAACTTGGTGGTGTCCCCAAGCTGGTTTTTGGTTTAGCGAAGAGGCTCATAGTCGTCTCCGAAGGATAGTAGGGTTTGCCAAAGACGCTAATGACTCCACACGGACCGGGTACCTCCAACATCTTATGAGCATAGCATGGCACTCCTCCAAACCTTGCTAGGTCTGTCTTCCTAGGACGACATCATAAGCTATCTCGAAGTTCACCATGTCAACAGTAGCCTCTCTATCCGCGAGTTCCCTAGCTCCCCAGCGTGACATGGAGTTGTATACATCCAATGGGGTCGACTGTGGATCACAATAGGATCCCGTACATCAGCTTGGAAATTTGGACGATTTGTTTGCAGGGTACCCGGATATCGTTCAAGGTCCTCGTCTTGATGATGCCGAATGAATTGCCTCCATCTATAAGAATGTGACTTACCTTGGAACCATAGATTAAAGGAGAGATTATTAGCCTATGTTTTCAGGTGATCTCATCCCACCCAATGCAAGTTTCAAAAACACTAGGTGATCTTTGTTACGTTGAATATCTATTATGCACCTGTACTTCGAGAATTCATACGTACTTAATTTGTTGCTTGTTTTTTCCAACAATTTGCACATGTGACCATTGTTTTCTCAGTAAAGCTGGAACAGTTCTCTACAGGTCCTTGCTTTTCTCAAAAACCGTGTTTCAGTTGAATTTGTTCACGCTTGTTGTAGGACCTATCACGCACAAAGACATTTCGTATTAACTACTAGACATATAACAATCTTTTGTTCTACATAAAGAATAGTCTTATGTTGGTTAAATAGGTTTACATATTGGGTTTGGCTTGCAATAAAGCTAAATAATTTCTGCGGTTTATTTCTCCGTAGGGTCCTTTTCATACTGATGTAGTTTTGATGCTTATTGCGCTCTAGGAGAATGGAAACCATTGGATGGGAAAAGTCAATTTTGTTGAGATACGGTCGTTTTGGCACATCTTCCATAGCTTTGACAGGATGTGGAGTTTCTTAATTTTATCTTTGCAGGTTAGTTGTGATGTCATATATTCGTGTTGTTCAGGTTTTTTGTTCGACATTTTTCATTTCCCTTGTTTGAGATGATGGTTTTTCTTTTGTCTTTCTCTTTCACACAGGCCATGATTATTATTGCTTATAATGGTATCAGACCAAGTGATATCTTTGATGCAGGAGTATTCAAACATATTTTGAGCATATTTACAACTGTTGCGGTACTGAAATTATGTCAATGTATGTTCCCGCATGCCCCTACCCCCACCACCCCCACCAGCAAGTATGACATGACTGCACACTTTGTCGTGCTGCCAACAAACGAATACATGCTCTCCAAAATGAAGACATTAACAAAGAAACATTTTATTGCTTGCCTCAGTTCCCTGCTGCTTTTGTGGGTAGTCTGCATCTGTAGGCTACTGTACCACACAATCCAGTACTCATTTACTCTCTATATACGCCAGTAAACTAGAAAAAAAAATGCTAGATCTGTCAAAATCTTCTTTCAATCAATGACGCAAGGCTTCAACGTTTTGGCCGAAAAAACATGGGTCTTAATTTATTTTGCAAACATGTTTTTCCAGAAACTTAGAAATATGTTATGGTTACCTTAAGGGTTGTGCTCCCCCTTCCCCCCCTTGCCCCAGTTTTTTTGTTGAACTCTACTCATTACTGTTTTGTGTATAGCATACTTTGTTTGTCATTAGTTCAGTAAGTCTATTCCAATGCAGCAATACTGGATATTATCTTCAGCTGGAAAGCGAGAAGAAGCATGGCTTTTGCTGTTAAACTGCGGTACATCTTAAAGTTACTATCAGCTGCTGCATGGGTAATAATTTTAACAGTAACTTATGCATACACCTGGGAGAATCCTACTGGTCTTGCTAGAAATATAAAAAAATGGCTCGGTGATGGCCGAAATCACCCAACGTTATACATCTATGCTGTTGTGATATATTTTGCACCAAATATGCTAGCCGCTACATTATTTATTTTCCCTGAACTCCGAAGGTTTCTTGAGAATTCAAATATTAGAGTCATAAGGTTCATCATGTGGTGGTCACAGGTATTTTTCTTTTCCCAGTTCTATTACACTGAATTCTTGATGTCTTGTATATGCAATTCTCAACATGATGTACTTCCTTTTATAGCCTCAACTATTTGTTGGCAAAGGAATGCATGTAGGCCGACTCTCCGTTTTCAAGTATGTTTGTTTGCGCATCCAGCATTTACTTTTGTTACCGTTACATATTTTTATAAGCATTGTTATTCTTCTAGGTATACAATATTTTGGGTTGTTCTTTTAGCAACAAAATTGGTTGTAAGCTACTACATGGAGGTATTTTTCTTTACTAATTCCATCACTTTCAGTTAGGCATGACATCTCAGTGTACGTATGCATTAGAGCGGAATAGAGCGTGGTATTTTGGCTCTTTGATACGTGCAATTTGATACATCTCCCAGGCTGCGTATCTGTGTTAGATACTGAAATGTAAGCACGGGAGCAGGTAGTGAAAGAAGAGAAGAACGTAAGAGATGCAGAGGCCGGGGGCAAGCCTCCTTTCCGAAAAAAAGGAAAAAAAACTTACAACAAAAGTAGTAGCTAGTTGATCAAGTTGAACAGTTGGCAATTTCCCATAGAAGTGTTTTGTATGGTGCTAGCATTTCAGAAGAACTTCTGTCCCATTATGTCTCACGGGCTAAGAATAAAAGACTGCATCATTCTCCATTAGTTATAGGAAAACACTTGCTGGTAAATGCACTGATAAAATTGCCATGAGCAGCTAACATGTCAAAATTTGGTCACCCATCTTATCCTATGCCCACCTGCAGATCAAGCCACTTGTGCAGCTAACTGAAGATATAATGAGGAAACCAATAATGACATTTCAGTCGCATAAGTTTTTCCCACACGGTATCATTCTGGAGATACTGTTCTTTAATCTGTATTTTGAACATGTTCTTATGTTTGTTTCTCTAACTGCAGCAAATAACAACGTTGGTGTTATCATTGCACTTTGGGCTCCTATTATTCTCGTATGCTTTCTGTCCTTTTTCTGTTGTGCTGAAGTGTAATGACGTTATTGTTCCTATTTTTACTTCCGTCAGTGGTTCAGGTCTATTTCATGGATATTCAGATTTGGTATGCTATTTTCTCCACATTAACTGGTGGTTTCTATGGGGCATTTGCCCGTCTTGGTGAGGTTAGTAAAGCTGGCAAAAACCCCTCATTGAATAGACTTCAAGGACTGGGTCAGTATGGGAAGTTCTTTTCTTGTGAACACCCTGCTGGAGTTTCATGTTTTTAGTGAACCTTGCTTGTTTCATACACATAATATTTTTGGACTTGATAGTATTCAAAGTAACTTATAATAGGCACTGTTTCTGGTTTCATTGAATCAGATTCGAACCTTAGGAATGTTAAGATCTCGTTTCGAATCATTGCCTCTTGCTTTCAGTCAGATTTTGTTTCCATCTGAATCAATCAAGACAAGAGGTGCTGCTTTCTCTGTTAAACCTTCTAAGGTGTGTATTTGTTCTCTCAAACCTCTTATTTGACAAGACATTTGGTGGAGATCCTTGTCATGAGAAAATAATTATTCCTTATCCCGACACACTTAAATTTACTTTAGACACCTGAGGATGGCAAAGAAGAAGAGAAAATAGCTGCAAGGTTTGCTCAGATTTGGAATCTAATTATCACAAGCTTCCGCAAGGAAGATTTGATAGATAATAGGTGTGTCCTCTGATGTGCACACTTATATATGGTACTTGTCTTTGCAGTCTTAACAAACAGCTCTCTATTATCTTTTCTGCAGAGAAATGGACTTGTTACGTGTTCCATATTATAAAGATTGCGAAACGGGTATAATCCAATGGCCACCATTCCTGCTGGCTGGTAAGGTATGTATTCTTATTTTAAACTCCTATCTATCTACTTTATTTTAGTGAAATTAAGCATGTCTCATTTTCATTTTCGAAGAAAATATCTCACTTTGTTCTATTGACTCGATTTCAGATCCCAATAGCATTGAATATAGCAGAAGATTCTGACGGAAAAGACCGTTATATAAAGAATAGGATGGAGTCTGATCCATACTTAACTTCTGCTATCAAGGAATGCTATTCTTCTGTCAAGAACATCATATATACTTTAGTTGTTGGTGAACAAGAGAGAGCGTATGTTCTGCATTTTCATTTTTAAAGATAAGATTCAATCGTAATTCGTAAGTTATACTGTACTGAAAGATGTTATGGCGTGCATTTCAGTTTCATAGAAAAGATTTTCGCAGTGATGGATAATCATATAGCAGAAGGCACTGTGATAACGGATCTGAACATGAGAAGTCTTCCTGCCCTGAGCTCGAATTTTGTTGATCTGCTTATTTTACTGGTACAAAATTATTTAGAATGGTTCCAGTTAAATTGAATCTTAATACCACCTTATTCTCATTCCTTCAATGCAGAAAAAGAACAGGGAAGAAGACCATGGCCATGTTATCATTCTGTTCCAGGATATGCTCGAAGTGGTTACAAGGGATATAATGGATGAGGAATCTACTGCGTAAGAGACTTTTTTTTTTTTGAGGGAATACCATCATGGCTCACTTTATTGCTTTCAAATAGTAGTTACATCGCCCACAGGCAAAAAAATGATAAAACCTGGAGGGTCATTAACCCCAACATGCTGGCCTCCCTAGCTAAGCAATGAGCTACACAATTGGCATCCCTATTACAGAACAAAAATTCAACCATACTAAACGTAGTAGCCTGAATGCAGATACCCTCAATAGTATGGAGCAGCAACTGTCAACGAAAATATCCTCCCTTTATAGTTTTGATTGCCTTATGACAGTCGGATTGAATAATAATCCTGTTATAGCCCATCTCATTAGCCAGTGCGCGAATAGCTAGCGCTTCTGTAGCAGCCGCATCGATAGCATATGTTACCCCTTTGTTGCATGCACAGAAATCTTCCCATCTCATCCCTTGCCACCGCTAATTATCGTTCTACTATAGAAACTGAAATGATAGCCTTAACTATTAGAATTAGTTTTCAGTATAATCGGCTTCTTTACCAAACAACATGGTGAAAGGTCTTCTGGTGGTTTCCCTCTAGTATAACAACCAACGGAATATAGGAACGTAGCAGTAGTGTAAACCTGAAGAACTGGAGATAGACATACATAATGTCATCTCCTGCCCTAAAACAGAAACATACATAATGATAAATCAATCAGCAGGGTTGGCCTGTTGCACATCTGTGGCTCGCCTCCCTGCGGGAGAGCTAGAGGATGAAGTTGCACTGCACACACTGTTCGTTACAGAGTACATATGGAGAGGACTCCCGTGATAGTAGGCACGCAGGCCATGCACAAGGAGTTGTCGTTAGGATCCTACAGTCTAGGAGGAGGTTACAGCAGATAAGAGTTACACACATGAACAAATAAGAGTTCACACATGTGATGTACAATATATGACACGTCAACAACCCCCCTCCTCCTCCCCTACCCCCGCGCACGCCCGCGCGGTAGTCAAAGCGCCGCTCGGGTGAATGTTTCAGACTGTCTCAAAGCTCTGCAAATTGACCGTAGGAATACCTTTGGTGAACACATCAGCATATTGGGACCCCTAAAGAATATGCAGCACCTGAGCTTCACCTAGGGCGACTCGATCTCTGCCGAAGTGAAGATCTATCTTGACATGCTTCGTACATTGATATTGCACGGGGTTGGAGGAGAGGCATATGGCGCTGATGTTATCACAGTATACAAGTGTGGCGCAAGAGCGTGGTCGGTGTAACTCCTGAAGAAGCTGATGAATCCACATGGTTTCAGGGACGCAGTTGGCGACAACTCGGCACTTTGCCTCCGCACTCGAACGGAAGACTGTGTGCTGTCGTTTAGACGACCAGGAGACCAAGTTGGAGCCATGGAAAACGCAAAAACCAGACGTGGACTTCTTGGTGTCGGGGCAACCTGCCCAATCCGCATCAGAGTAGGCGACTAGATCGTGAGATGGTGATTTGTAGAGCTAGAGGCCGAAGTGGGAAGTGCCCTTTAGGTACCGTAAAATCCATTTGACGGACTATAGATGAGCAGTGCGAGGTGCATGCATGAGGAGGCAAGCCTGTTGGACGGTGTTGGTAATATCAAGGCGTGTCAATGAGAGATACTGTAGGGCGCTGGCTAGACTCGTGTATAGGGTCGGGTTGCGAAGGGGATCACCATCAAGAGCGGAAACTTTGGCTTTGGTGTCGACCAGGGTGGTAATACGATTGCAGTGCAACTTGTTTGCACGATCCAAAATCTCGAGAACATACTGCTGTTGGGAGAGAAACAGGCCGGAGGGGTTGCAGGTAACATTGACACTAAGGAAGTGGTGGATGTCACTGAGGTCAGACATGGCAAACTCCATTTTCAAGGAAGAAATGATGGACGAGACGGTGGAGGTGGTGTTGGCAGTGAGAATAATATCATCTACATAGAGCAAGAGGTATGCAACGGAGGAGCCACGGTGAAGAATAAAAAATGACGTGTTGCATTTGGAAGATATAAAACCTAAGGAGAGTATGTGGGCGTGCTGGTCGGTCTCCAGGCGTTCCGACGGCTGGACCGTGGCGGCAGCGCGGATGAGCTCCCCGGTGAGTATTCTCGATGGTTGGCGGTGGTCCTTGGGGGTCCTCCTTGTCGGTGGACTTGCGCGGTTCTGCGTCGGCCGCCGAGTTGGGGCGGCATAAGGGTGTGTCCGGTGCGGAGGTTGGCTGGAGGGATGGGTGGCGCCGACGTGCTCGGGCCACCCGTCACTGGCATAGGGGTGCATCGGTCTGGATGCGTCCGCTCCCACACCTCCCCCTTTCCACGGTCGCGATCGGGTTGTCGTAGGACTGGTGATGTTCAAGGCGGGACGCATGCTGCGGTTTGTCGGTCGGGGTGTCCCTTTGGTCCAAAGCTGGTCTCTTTGGATGGTCTTGGGGGTGTCTGGATTATGGGCGGCGGCCCTGGCGGCGTGAGACGTGGCGTTCGGCGACAGAACCTGCGTCTCTGGTGCAGGCGGGCAGCCATGGCTTCGCGGCTGGCTCGGTTGCGGGTGGTTGGCGGAGCTGGGGTGTGTCGGAGGGGTGTGAGCGCCGGGGTACATCACCGGCCAAGTTCTTGTACTGGCTGTCGGCGGCGGCATCCGTGGGCGTCATATCCTTCATGAAGGCTCCGTTGCGGTGCTCCTACTCCTTGCATGTGGCTCCGGGTGAAAACTTGATCTGCGGATCGGACGGTGGCAGCTATTCGTGGTCATACCCTTCTGGGAGGCACCGTCTTGGAGTCCCTGCTCCGCCATTGTCCATCTCACCCCTCCTCGGTGGTTCTTGGTGGAGGTCTCCGTCGTCTCCAAGCGGTTCATCTTTAGTTAGCTTGGTAGTCATTGGAGTGGTGTGATGGTGCCCGACACCTTTGTATCTTGCCTTGGGTGTGTGTGTTGAGTGTGGTGGTGGCGTGTGTTTGTATCGGTTTGCTCGGGTGTATGTGGTGATCGTTGCTTTATACTATAAAGCGGGGGGAAACCCTTTTTCGTCCTAATAGTTCGAGATGTGGTGCACTCACAGGTTGTTTTAGCTTTAGCCCGGCTGGCAAGGTATGGTGGTACTTGCTTAGGTCATGTTCCAGGGGTGAGGTTTCTCCAAGAACTAGAAGAAAATCTAGCGCAATTGGACTCGAACTAAGTTTTTCATATGGCTTATGAGCATAAACAAGTCTCACCACTTGCAGATTTGTGAGCTGTCTTACCTGTGACAAGACTGACATAATGCCACATCAACTGTAGAGAGACCAATATGTGAAATTTTGTTCAGTTTCATCTTACCCTAACTAGTTCGTTCATGTTGTGCAGAGTTATGGAATCACTAAACAGCGGAGATGATATAATACATGAAGGAAGTGCACCACTTGATGTGTTAGGTGATCAGTTGTTCAATAAAGCTATCAATTTTCCCGTGGAGGAGTCGGACGCGTGGATCGAAAAGGTTGAACTTCTGACTTGTATTTACTTGTGTTATTTGAAGCATGCACTTGATAATAAAGTTAAGCTTCTAAGATTCATACTTACTTTTTGTTGTCCTATTATCGCACCTTTTGTGCTTGTTTTAGATAAAGAGGCTTTACCTTCTACTAACAGTGAGGGACTCTGTTATGGCTATTCCAACAAACTTGGAAGCTAGAAGACGTTTGTCGTTCTTTGCTAGTTCTCTTTTTATGGATATGCCAGTTGCTCCAAAAGTACGACAGATGCTACCCTTCTCGTAAGTTTTCATTCTCTTAAATTTTGAAATTCCAACAGCTAACCTTGTCCAAGCTTCGTTGCATTGGTCGAGTGGTCCCCTTAGGAGCTTATCTGGAGTGGTACCATCAAGGAGTTTGGCATAGGTTGCCTATCATGGCATGGTGTGACACATTCTTACCTTGTGTTCTTAGATGCATGGTTTAATTTCGGTGTTGTTAGGCTTTCAAGCGTAGAGGGATGTAGTGTAGTGTTTCATCCCTCAGTCGTGTGACCATGATTTTTTATCCGTGAGTGACCTGGACATTTAATGGGCTTTGGATTTTCAATTAAATAAACAAGATGCAACAGTTCTTCAAAGAGAATAACTGAAAATGCAAGCGATTGATTTTATTATTTTCAGATTATTTAAACTCAGAAAATTGCAAGTGCATGAAAAATATTAAAACACATTATGATTGGGAAGGACGCTTATTGTTCATAATCTCACTAGTAGCAATGTTCATATCAAGATTCAAGAGAGTGTTTAAATAAGAAGACAAGGAAATTAATTAATTAATTACTACGAATGACTTCCTAGTCAAAATACATGAATAATAGTCCAACGGGTGGTATGTTGATAAATTCTGAACATGCATTTCCCATGCCATTCTTAGGCCTAACACTCCACCTAGGTATATGCTCATAGTTAAGACTTAAGAGTCCATCTACGTAGTCAACTAGAGACTACACAGTAATGCATTAACACTTTGTAACTTAGGGCATGGCCAATGCATAGCCCTAGGGTGATGCCCTTCAGGCCATGTAGTATCGGATATCAGAAAAGTAGGTTCGGATGGTGTAGCGGGATCCTTGGCAGGAGGCGGGTGCTTGGGCAGAAAAAGTGTGGTCCGGTGCATAAAGCTGAAAAGTTGAAGTGGAGAGCAGGGATGCATGTGTAGTGATAGTCTATTTTCTATTCTTTGATGAGGCCCACTAGTAGTAGCTTGCGTTGGGGAGAAAAAATCAATATAGATGCCTCAAGCTACTTTTTGTCATGGAGCATCTGTATCCATATGGCATCATTGTACATGCCCTTATCGCTATTGGGTGGGTGGGAGGGGGGACCTCATCTAGTGACGGCGACATTTTATCCTTTGTCCCTAGTGAGGTGTTTTTATCTTGAGCCAACTGAATCAGAGGCTTTGGCGCATATTGTCACTATATTAATCACCCTCCCCATATTCAGACTCTACCTACTGCACAACACTGTTTCGATTGTTCATCCACTTAACCTGGCCGGGATAATTATGTTCTCACTATACATTTGCCAAAAAGATAAATCTAAAAAAAATAAGTTATAGATCAAAGAAAAAACATGCATTAAATAACCCAAAGATATAAAATCATGATCATGTTGGGCCGTTCATATATTGGATACAAAGAGCATATTGCAATCACGTCACTACCGCAGACCCCTAGCCTCAATGGGAAACTACTCGCGTGTTCATGTGAGTGAAATACATGGTGTAGAGGTGGCTAATGGATAATAGATCTAATTGGAGGAGCATTCGGACTTCGTGTTTCTCCATCTAAAATTTATATTTTTGGATAAGGGTGCTTTATTAACTTTGAATGTCGACCCGCGACCCGCATCAAACAGTACATGCACAAAGAGCATACACCAGCCTCGGCACAATTAGGATGCACACAACTCAAACACAACACACACACACAAAAGTAACCATACGGCAAATAGCCAAGTCATTCAAGACCTAAACTATGCCTAAGGCGGAGAGGGTGATGAAGGGCCTATCCGTATACTATGTCGCCACCCATGTGGTAAAAGCATCCCTGGCCACCTGCTCCAAGCACGTACTCACTGCCTTAAACAAGTGTCGTCTTGTGTTGCTGAAGATAAGACCACAGACGGAGCCAGCGTGTACACGGGTAAATAACATGCAATGGAGAGGAGCTTTATTTTCTACATAGACAAAGCGACCAAATCAAGGTTGATGCTCCCACCCTTATTAAAGAGCCAAAATTGTGCGGTATACCATTGTGCCAGTGACCAAACTTTAGTGTTATTCTATTTAGTGTCTCTGTCATTCGAACCTTTTCAATACTGTCATAAATCTACTTAAAAATAGGAATTTTATTTTCTTGCTCATATGCGCATTTCAAAATTGGTCTCAATTGTGCCTTGTGTTGTAACTAATCTTAATTGCATAAAATAAAACATTGTGAATTTTTCATCATGAGATAATGCAAAAATTACTAATATTTAGCACACAACATTGTATATATGTTCTGTTAAGCCGCCTCTACATGCATAAGTAAAAATTATCATTGCGGTCTATTTTACATCAATGGGGGTTTTCATTCACTTGTCACTAAAACATGGTGACTTGTCTAAGTAAAATGTTACTACATGTTCTATGTATATGCAGTGTAACATTTAAAATATATGTTACTTACACAAATTTGTATGCACCCAGACCTCTATCTAGGCTTCAGCCAGGAATATGCTGACTACAATAAAGTACTCCCTCCGTCCCACAATATAAGATGTTTTTGCAAGCTGTTTTAGCTTGTAAAAACATCTTATATTGTGGGACGAAGGGAGTAGAAAAGATCTACTTTTAATGCTTTGACTCTTGTAAGAATTATTTCAAAAAATAGATCTAGACTTGATGGCTTGGATTTCACACGGGGTAAGTAGTTGTATACATGACACGGTGATTTTACATTTGACATGAATTTTTTCTTGATTGACCCATACATCCAACGCAGATATGACAGGTGGTAAGTGTGATGCCCTTGCATTTGCGAGGACCACCTGACTAGTTTTCTCTAAAATAAAATAAAATTAATTCCTGGCTTGATGCCTTTTACGGGGGCAACTTGTGTTCCCCAGTGTCTTGACTCCTTACCACAGCGAAGATGTTCTTTTCTCTACACAAGAACTAGAACTCCAGAACGAGGACGAAGTTTCTATCCTTTTCTACTTGCAAAACATCTACCCAGGTAAACATGTCATAATGATTGTAATCTTCTGAACAACAAAGTAATGTTTTGCCTCTCCTATGCCCTTGCAGATGAGTGGAAAAACTTTCTTGAAAGGGTGCAGTGCTGGCGTGAAGAAGATCTGTATCAAACTAAAGAATTGGAAGAGGAACTTCGGCTTTGGGCATCATATAGGGAACAAACTTTAACAAGAACTGGTACCCCCCCCCCCCCCCCCCCCCCCCCCCGCGCTGCCCTGTTGCGGTTTGAAGGTGCTATACTTCTTGCAATAACAGTGCCGCATGATATCGTGTTTGGAAGTTTGATTGTTCTAATAGTATCTGGGTAACCTCACAGTAAGAGGGATGATGTACTACAGAGAAGCTTTGGTGCATCAATCTTACGTTGATATGGCCAGAGATGGAGGTATTTCTTCGTGCTTGGTCACCTTTTTCCTGATGATGTGATTCTGCACAGGTCCTGATTAATTCACTATTTTACTTGCTTTTTTTAGATCATGTGGAAGGCTTTGTCTCTGATGCATTTCCACAGTGCCATGCTATAGCTGACATGAAATTTACATACGTCATATCATGCGAGCATTATGCTTTCCAGAAACGTTCTGGTCATCGCCGTATACAGGATATTTTAAGACTGATGACAACGTAAGTTTTGATTCAGACATTCAGTATTAAAACTCTGTAGTGGGTAATATGAAAACAATAGGTTCCTATGATCTTTCCATATTAAGTCATATTTTCCCCAATTATAGTTTTACACTTCATCCTGAATATGGTGGTCGTTGTCTATATCCTTACCCATATTGAGATCAATGGATATTTCTCCTTCATATCACAACAGAGCAGTTGGTTAAGATCTGTATTCAAACAGTATAATATTGTGTTAGGTTGCAAGTTTTTTCTCAGGATACAAGTATTATTTCGCATACATTTGACAGTTCTAAATCGAACAGCTATATGTTTATGCTTTGCTGCATCCATTTGCAGGATTCTAATCTTGTTATAACATACTACCACTAGTGTTCCAGTTCCATGATATCCCATCAAATCTTTTACATTCTTATTTTTGTTGATATTGACCATCTGTAACGGGTCTGCTTCCTCTATTTCACTATATCTGTCCCTGGTCTACCATGTGTACAGACTACAGACTAAAGTACTAAATCTAAGAAACAAATTAATAAGAAACAACGTGCATATCCCTAATAAATGGCATTGTACGACCACTTGACCTTCTCAAAACATTTAAACATGAGTATATAGTGGCAACTAGCGACATGGACTAAACCTTGATTATCTCAGTGGATAGACATATTGAAATAGAGTTTTCCTGAAGTTGGGAGCACATATAGTGAAAGGAAAGGAATGTGAATATAGCTGTATTCATTCTGTTTACTTCCTCAGTGATTGGAAAGGTATATTTCTTTGGCAGTTATCCTTCGCTTCGAGTGGCCTATATCGATGAAGTTGAGACAAGCAAAGATCGGAACACAAAGATACAGAAGGTTTACTACTCAGTATTGGTGAAGGCGGCAGGAGATCTCGAGCAGAATCTTGATCAGGTACAATTGATGGAAATTTAGTTTTTTTTTTCCATATTCCATAATTGCATATCCCTACAAAAAGTAACTGAAAGTTGCATGTTGGAAACTGCTAAAAGTAGAAAAGGCCAGAAGCCGATACACTAGTTAATGGGAGTGCCTAGGACTCATCTAGATGAGATATAATTTGATCTCATTCACCTGAAAAACAAAAACATATCAAAGTAGTACTACAACCCACGTCAGCACACACGCATCTTATAGTATACATCCAATGGCTATAAAAGTGAATGAGACATAACTAAAACTCAGCTAGATGAGTTCTAGCAAAACTGCTAGTTAATATTGTGTCAAGATGAATAGTAGTTTTTCACTATTTGTCTTCGATTGTAATAGTATAATATAAGAAAGTAGGGGGTGGCTAAATAATTTTTTTCTTGGGGAATGCGCAAAAGCTTTGAGCATCTTTTCATTGATAGACAAAAAAAAACACCAGCAAGCGCTGCACCCATACAACACAAGGCTTGACTAACTCCCTTAACCTGTGATTACGTTCCTGAGTTCAGAAGCTCCAGCAAGACACCAGGCATGACATAACTCCTTAAACTTGCCGATCAAATTGTGGACGTCAGGTCGGTCAGCATTGAAAACACAACCATTATTGTGCTTCCAGATTGTCTATAGCGGAGCATTTTGAGCGAGCAGGAGCTGGTGAAGCGGCGATGCAAGAGGCCAACCAGGAAAGGTTCCGGATTGCTGTTGGGGATCAAATCCATGCTAACATGTCATGCTATGAGATCCGGGTGGAAGGGGAGTCGATCAGGCTGTGCTGGTAGTCTCAGCTGTCTGATTGCAGAACACACACACCGGGGCACAGATTTTCGATAAAGAGCGATTTTATTAACTCAAAATGTAGCATCAAGCGGATACAATCATATTGAGCGACACCCGGTCTCTGCATAATTAAGATGCACAACAGGAACAAGTTTGACAAAAAATTCAATAAACAAAACAACATATATATTGGCAGCAGTAAAGTCCTATGAGACCGACACTATGCCTATGTCGAAGGAGGAGGTGGATCGATCCGAAGATTATATTGCCATCCATGTTGGGTAAAATCTCCCTGGCCACTCACTAAGGTGGCACTGTCCCACAAGTTGAAGATCCTCGTAAGGGCATAAGCTACGGAGGCAGCCCTTAGGTGCTGCCCCGGTGCATCCACGTAGACTGAAAAGAACTGAGGCGATTGATTGAATTTTATGGCCCAATGCATTAACCTTAGACCACTAATTTAGTGGGGCCGATCTTTTCTGACTATTCTCATCTCATCCGTACTCATCTTCTTCCTCAAATACTTCTCAAGTCTCTCTCTTCCTCCCCAAAATTCCTCGCGATCCGAGTCGCTCTCCGCGGAACTTGTGGTCTCTGCTCGAAAAAATTCCAGCCGCCCTTGAAATTGTGCTTCCCCACATCACCCTCCATGCCAAGAGCTCCCATTACCGATTATTAACGTCGCTTGTCATGGCCATAGCTCCATGAGCCCGTGCATTTCCCATACGTGGAATTATCCATGGGCCATGAATGTTTCCCATACCCATACCCATTGGATATCCAGCTATCCATGGATATCCATATCCATGTAGCAATGAAAACAACAACCATCGCAACATGTCAACTACAACAGTACAAATAAAAGATCAAATAACATGATAGACATTACCAATATTCAATTTTACACACATCTCAAATAGGAATGACACAACATAATGTGGTCGATACTTAATGATTGAACCAAAATTGCAAGTTTGCAACTTATAATCACAAGTTTCTTATTAGAACTCTGTAATTTATGCATGAAAGTAAGATAGCAAGATGGCACATCATTAACACAATAGATTTGTTGAGCTGAATGCTTGAGCTAGGAACAACCTACTTGGTCTCCAGTGATGCTTGGTTCGGTGACATCCTACAAATTGATATTTCAAATGGATTATCTGATATGTGAGTGGGGCTAGCTTGTCTGATGGGTATCCAACGGGTATCCATGGAGCAAGTTCTGAATCCATGCCCAACCGTGAGTTTTGTGGGTACCCACCCATAAAAATTCATGGGTAGAAAAGGTCCTCCAAACCCTTACCCAACGGGTTGAATATCCATGGATAATATTGCCATCCCTTAGATTTCAACAAACTTGCAGAATATACTTGATCACCTTTTTTTAGAAAATGTAAGCTTTTATTGGCCTCTGTCTCTGCATCCTTAGATGCATATGGCCAACATTATATTACAAAGAGAAAAAAGATCTCACGAAAAGGAGGGCAAAATAAAAAAAAAATGGACCAATTAAGCAACTCGTGCCAATCAAAACTATTCTCAACTCGTAGAAGCTTATCAGTGGCACGACATCCAAACCAGGTCATGAATTACCTGGTAATCCACTCGAGCTTCTTTGCGCCAAGCTCCATCATCGCCTTTTGTTGTGCCTTCATTAACACCGCTCATAACCGCAGCCAACTGGTACCAGTTGTAGTAAGGCAATCCATCCAGTGCAAATAGAAGGAAGAATCCATCCAGCACCAAGCCTCGATCAGCTCAACTAGTACTCTTAGTTACTAGTACGTGTGTGTCTAGCTCGACCAAATGGTTGGCTGTGTACAATCAAGGCAATACTAGTATAGTGCTCCTCGTCCGCAATTGTGCTTGCTGCAGCTAGGTAGCAAATAGTCTCCGGCTAACAATTGGCATCAGAGCCTCGTTCCAGCGGCCATATCCGTCGAAGGAAGAGAGCAGCAGCAGCACTGCGACGGCTCCGGCGGCTCTAAGTCGTCACTCCCGTGGGAGCACTGACAGCGCCAGAGTTTTGGATATCGTCTGAAAAAAACAATTTTCTAACGAATTTTGTCCATTTCGTTCTGGCCTGATAATAGTGTAAACCGGCCCAAATATTTTGGCTGTTTTTTAATTCTCAGCCTAGCCCACGGTCCACCACAGCCCACAAATACCTCCTATAGTAATAAAACACGAACTGAGCTTCTCCTAACCCTAAATTTTCATTTGCCTGTCTCCATCCCTCTAAGCGGTGGCTGCAGGCAGCCGAAGCCGAGCGAGTGAGGCGGGGCACGGGGCAGCGCCGCCTTCTCCCATCCTCCTCAGGTTGATCCTCCTCCCAACCTCCTCCACGATCCACTCCTCCCTGTCCACGACGGGTAGTTGGTTGGGTCAGCCTCGTAGGCATGCTCATCTGGGTGGCCAGAACAAGACCCGGAGTGTAGAGCAGATGCGTGTGCGTGAGCAGACAACCCGGAGTGTGGAACAGATGCATATTCCTGCTGATTCGAGTTTGGGATTCATGGTACTCTGCTAAATTGAATTGCATTGAGAGATTCATGGGTGTATAAGCAATCAATGGATCGGTGCTGTTCAGTTTGATTATTCTTTATTCCATTGCTGTAGTATTCCAAAAAAAATGTACAATTTCAGTCTTTCGTTCAAAAATTCAAATGTTGTTTTCTCTTTTCCATCCGAGATTTTCCGAAAAATTGCCGAATTTCCGAAATTCGTCCATTTCATTGACGGGCGGTAAAATAAGCAAAACGAAATCCAAAACCTTGGACAGTGCTCAGTGAGCCGCGGTTGCAGCCCGGTGCGGCGCGGCAACCGCGGAGATGCCGTGGTAAAGGATTATGTGCGCGAGGTCGTTGGAGGTGGCGGAAGCACAAATATCACCTTCTTTATGCTCACCTGCTCGAACTATAGCGAGTGGGCGCTGATCGTGGAGTGCAAACTGCAGGCGGCAAACCTGTGGTACCCCATGGAGGACGACACCGTCTCCAGGAGGGAGGACTCCCATGGAGGACGACACCATCCCCAGGAGGGAGGACAGGCAAGCGGTGGCGGCGCTGATCAGCTATACACCACCGGAGATGCATGGCTCGTGGTGAAGGCGAGCGCCAAGGAGGCATGGGGGTCCATCACCCAACGCCTCGGCAGCTACCGCGTGCGCGAAGGAAACGCACAGAGGCTGCAGGCGGACTTCAAGAACCTTGAAGAACGGCGAGCGTGTCGACGACTTCGCCAAAAGGATCGACGGCCTCGCGATGCAGCTCCGCTTGCTCGGCGACACTATCAATTACGAGAGGATCATGCGGAAGTTCCTGTGCGTCGTCGCCTCCCACTTTGCACAGGTAACAGTGTCTATCGAGACTCTGTTTTCTGTCATGGGCTGGGTTAGAGGGCCGGCCCAATGTTTGTGTTTTTAGTGTGTTAGTCATGTCAGGCCAGAGGTGTGCAACGTTCACGCTGCGGCCGAGGATTTTGCGCGGGTTTTAGTTAGGCCACGTTGTGCGGATCGTGGGATGGCATGGTCAATGCGCGGCATGGTGATGGTGCGGAGTTTGTGGTTGATCCACGTTGTTAGTGACTAATAAACAGAGAGAAAACAGAAAAAGCTGCAGACAGTTAGTGCAGCGCAAATCTTGTGCGTCCCTGACCTGTTCATCATCTTCTACCTAGAGTGCGAGAGTGAGTGAGTTGCCGTTTTGCAACGATGTATGCTACAGGCTTCTACTAGCCACAATACATATAGATAAGGCAAACACATTCCAGAGCATAATCTATCAAGTTTTGCTAACATAGGCTGACAGGCAAAAATAAAATCCATTTACTAATACATCAGTACATATGCGCCTATGAGCAGAGTAGAAGTACTAGCAAAAACAGGCAGCAACAGTCAAAACAGTGGCAGAAAAGCAAGGTCGTTATGGATCTTTCACCTCTTCTGGACCAGTCAAAGTGCTTTGACCTGATGGTAATGGCTGTGGATGACATACACGTAAGGAAAACTAGAATCAGTGGCATTTTCATAAATAGCCAAAAAGAAGTTTTTTTTTTTGCGAGAAGCCAAAAAGAAGTTAGTGGCATTGCCATAAATTTTCCTAACTATATTTACCCATTGCGTTTTTTTTCCTTTTAGAATGAACTATGGTATTTACCTTCTGCCATTTGCTGTGTAGGAAATATACAGGATAAAACTTCCAGGTGATGCAAGACTAGGTGAAGGAGAAGCAGAAAATAAGAACAATGGAATAATTTTCACCCGTGGTGAAGGCCTGCAAACTGTAGACACAAATCAGGTATGCATTTTTGCACTTTTTATTCTGCTAGGATAACTTTCCGTCGAGATTAAGCCACTTGGTTATATAATCCTACCAATAACAGGACCATTACATCGAAGAGACTTTGAAAATGAGAAATCTGTTACAAGAGTTTCTGAAGAAATATGATGGTTCGAGGTATCCATCAATACTTGGTGTAAGAGAACATATATTCACCGGCAGGTAAATGTTTTGCATTGCCCTTTCCCTGTTAAATTTGTAAATATTATGTGACATTGTGCAATGGCAGTATTTACTTGAACTATAGTGATGGTTGCTTTGCAGCGTTTCTTCTCTTGCGTGGTTCATGTCCAACCAACATATGAGTTTTGCAACTATTGGACAACGTGTGCTTGCCAATCCTTTAAGGTATTCATCTTACTACTGTTCTACGTCTTTGTTCTTTCGAGAAAACTCAAAAGCACTTGTGTTGTTTTTGTAAGTAAGGTAGAAGAAAGTTCGCAAGCCTAAATTGAGGTAGGATACAACATGTAATTTCAAATCAACTGACAAAAAAGTACAATTAATGGACGAGGTGTCCTTTGGTACACCTCCCTGAAAACTTAAAATTTACGTGCAAATTAAAGGTTGAGATAAGAAGTTAAGAACTTACCTCTTCCACTAAAAGGTGTAGAATAGTCTATTCACATAATCTTACCAATCTAATTACTACTATCTGTTGTGTAAATTCCATCGGAGGATCCGTCGCTAGAGTCCCTGCTTCATCTGTTCAAATCCTGAACACACGCACTAGGTTCATCGGCCAGCGCTTCTCTCGGCGGGAGTTTGCTGACGTGGCCCTTCCCAGTGCGCTATTCGTCGGTGCGACCTGCATCTCCATGATGGTGAGCTCCTTCCCAACAAAGTCACGCATGCCGCTTGGAACACCTCGGCTTATCGCTCTAACGATGTGGTACACGTAGCACTGCATGATGCACACTTCCATCTTGAGCATTTACTTGATGATCTTGTCTTGCGTGCGAGGCATCTTCTTGCGCTGCGCCCAATGGACATGTTGTTGTATCTGCCGTTGATGCGGCGCCTTGAGCCTCATGTCGTCACGACACCTTCTCTGCTCCATCTCATCGATGTCGTCCACGTCATTGTCACGCTCCTCTTCCTCCTCATGGAACACCCCTCGTACCTGATGCGCAGGCCTTGAGTCTTGTGGTCGTTGTCCGCCGTGATCGCCATGTACTGATGCATCATCGTCACTCCTTGAAGGATAACTTCAAGGCTAGAAGGGGTGAAAGGTACTAAAACTCTTCTAATGAGATCTTTTCACTATTTTAGTTGTTAAGAATTTTTAGCTTAGCTAACGGTTGCCTAAAACACGCTATACATGCAAGTCATGAAGAGTAAAGTGCGGAAGCAAAACTTGCACGAAACTAAGGGATTAAGGTTAGAAGATTGCAAACACGGGGAGGCTCGACGATGTTTTCATGTGGTTCGAATAGTTGGTGCTATCCTACTCAACATTGATGGATGGTTCAAACCAAGGAAATTTTAGGACTAGGAAGATCCCGATTGCTAAGTCCATGGAGTTCAATGCCCACGAAGGGTCCACGAAGAGTAACCAACCTATTCCACCATGGATTAAGACCACAAAGGTCTAGCCTCACTCGGGGAAGATTTTCATGAAGTACACGATCTCCTTGCCCTTACAAACCTGATAAGGTTGCTTGGTGACGAATCGCTTCAATGGATAATCTCATCCACACTCAGACTCTCATAGGATTGATATTTTTATTGGAGAGGTTGGGTGTTTGGATGATAGACTTGAAAGCAAAGACGAGAAGAGATATTCAAAGGTACGGCATGAATGTTGGTCTAGAATTCCTTTGAGCACAAGTCTTAAAGCACTCTTAGAAACTGGACGCTTGAAATGAAGGACTTGAGTGACTTGGTGGGATAGGTGTGGGTATATAGGATGGACCTAGAACTCTGGCCGTCACACACTTTTTTGTATAGTTCGGAGGTACCGAATGATTAGCTCGGAGCATCCGATTGAACTACAAAGAGGGAACTTTCAACTGGCTTGGAGGGTCTGACCAAAAGTCATTTAGATGTTCCAATTGGTATTGGCTCACCTAGGCATGCTACTGTACATTATTCGGAATATCTGACCAAAGTGGTTTGGAATATCCGACTAGGATGGTTCGGAATATCTGAGTGGAGCACATTGGCTTGAAAGTACTTCGGTGGGCTCAATTGGAGTTGTCCTAGTGACTCCAAAGGGATTAGGGTTTCCAATGACTTTCTTTGGAATAGATCTAAGGATCTGAATGAGTGTGTCTCGGTGGTTGACGGTGTAAAGAGCAGGAGATGAATGAAAACATTGTGGGATAAGAATGGTCAAAAGACCTGGTTTATCAAGAGCATAAAGGTACTTGGTGTAAGAGTCCAAATGGCATGACCATCAATTCATATGACCGTTTCTTTGTCTTGAAAACTATTCTCCATTCATCCTCATGTCTTATGCGAATTTGTATTCACTCCTTAAATCAAGCTTTGTGGACACTCTTGACCCAGTAAGCTGATCCAATATATCATCTAGATAGGGAATAAGGAATATGTACCTTACCGTGATATTGTTAATGGCTCTACTATCCACACACTTGTGCCTCCTCCTTTCTTTCGTGTGAGCAAAGCTAGTACACAAGATGGGCTAATACTTTCTCGAATGTGCCATTTTTGCCAACAATTCCTACACTATCTCTTTCTATATAGCATATGCCCTTTTGGGGGCTCATTCATTTGTGTGGAAGATTAAGAGGATTTACTCCCAGAATTAGGTAAATTCAATGTTGAGTTCCTCTCACGGTGGCGGGGCTTTTCAATTCAATGTTGAATTCCTCTCGTCAATGCCGGGGCTTGTGGCGATTCAAGTATGCTATGAAATTCAGCTCGTAGGATGTGTTCCTTTGTGGGAATTTCAACTAGCTTTTTTTCACCTTTTACAGTAAGTGCAACACAGAGATCATCCTCCTTCAACTCTTTGATAAACTCAGTAGTGGTACAGGAAATAGTTAACATACTTGTCCCCTCTTCCTTGAAGGTATTGCCATCTGATTTGTTTGGTAGGATAATGATCTTTCACTTGTTCCAAATGAAAGAGTAGGACTATTTCCGATCCATTGTGTGCAGTATCCACATCAAATTTCTAAAGTCTACCAAGAGGAACATGGATGGCATGCATATTAACCACATCACATAACACATTGAGGAATAGCACCTACCCAAAGAAAATGGCAGGTTGCATTGTTTGGTGATCCTCGTATTCACTCACTTGATCCACCCACAAGATTTGGATGATAATGAGTTTCAAACGTATGGTTCAAATAAATTTGATAGATCAGATTCTCACTAATTGCATACCTTGCCATTCACCTTGAATTTGGTCCCAACTTAATTATTCCAGTGTTTGTTGTTAGGTTTTGATTTGGAGCACAAGAGGCTTTTAATCACACACATGAAGGGGGATCGTGGTTGTAGTCCAGAGAAGGGTGAATTGACCTAACATAAAATTCTACATACTTTAAAGCTTGTCAATTTTAAGGAAAATTGTACTTGAGTCCTTAGCAAACATCGATCAAGTTAACAAGTAGAGTAGTGAAAGACAATAACTTGCATGAATTTAAAGAGATGAGGAAGGATAATGTAGAGAGGCTTGATGATGTTTTATCTAGGTTCAGATAGTCGGCGCTATCCTACTCCTCAGTGATATAGGCTTTTAACCAAATGGTTATAAGATCACAAGGAACCCCGTTGTGTCGCACACCAAGCACAACTAACTTATTCCACCACGACCTATTGAAATTCTATCCTTAAGCCTCACTAAGGGGTCGATCTTCACAAAGTAGGTGATCTCCTTGCCCTAAAAAACTTGAGTTCTTCACCACCAAGTAATCGAAGACTCTCAAGTGACTCCTAGACGTCTAGGAGGCACACACCCTCGAAGAGTAACAAAAATTGCAGAGTCACTTAATGGAAAGTCCTTCAAAGATATTCACTCAAAGTTCCTTCTCAAGAACCACACTCTTTCACCATGATAGGATTGTGGTAGAAGAGATGAACTTGAAGTTAGGGGTTCAACTGTTCAAGCAAGGGGGGATTTTTTTTATTTTCAAGAATCAAGAAGTGTTCATGGAATCACCCAACACTTATTTCTTCCTTCTTGCCTTGGATCTCTCTTCTCACTTGTTGTGGTAGTTGGATGGAGTGGAATGACTTGAATGGCTTGCAAAAGGATGGGACGGATGAATGAAATGGTTCACTTGCTTTGCTTACTTTCTTGCAGTCACGAAGGGGTATGGGAGGATATATAGTCTAGAAATTTGACCATTACTTGAAAAAACAACTAGCCAGGAAATACTAGAAGAAAAACTTATGGAGGTTCTGAACACAGTCAAACAATTGAACTGCCAGACCATGTTCAGGAACCAGACAAAAAACACAGTACTTGGAAGTACCGGGGGGAAGTAGAGCGGTGGTCCCGAACAACAAAGGTTGCTGCTTTTTGCAAGATTTGAACTATAACTCGAAAGTATTGGCTAAATCCAAGTGCTCGAACGTACTGGCTAAATCCAATTGATTAAAAGTACAACAGTTACAGAGCAGATCTCAATTGGGATTTGCAGAAAATGGGCTAACTCATAGCTTGGAAGTTCTGGATAGAAAAAACTATGGTGTACCAGGACTTATAATGTGACCACATAGAGAAGCAAACCAATAGGCTCGGAAGTGCCAAAATAAAATCTTAAGCTCAAAGGTGCCAGAGCTAATAGAGATATGTGTGAAACAGATTACCTCAATAGCCCCGTTACAAAAGAATGTGACGGTTCCAGCGCCATATAAGTTGGTTTTAAACTCTATGAAGATAGTAACCCTAAGTGCTTGATAGTACCAGGAAAAAAATCTTCAAAGGTACCGGGGCTTAGAGATATTGGGAACTGAGGTGTCTATAGTAGATTTTTTTAGGACTTTGGGTTTAGGATCTTTGATGAAGTTTCACAACAAAGTAGGGTTGCTTGTGCCCCTCTTGATAGTAAGGTTCTTCTACGCTCAATGTGAATCTTGGATTTACCAAAATCGTATAAATTACAGACTAGAAGCTTGAGAGAGACAACACCATTTCATGGTGTAGGAAGGGGCCGCCATTGACAATCCACTTTGAGCCATATAATGTTCCATGATAAGTCCAAATGGCTATATGAGAAATAAACTCACTGAAAATATTAGTCTGCTCAATGGTTTTGTCATAAAATCACAAAACCAACATAGGGGTATCTAAGAGATGCACTTTCAAGATCCCACCTCTTTGTCGTCCCCTTCACAAACATCGTGTCCTTCTACATCTTTAGATTCGTATTCTTCCTCGTTGTCTTCACTATCACAGATAGTTATATTGACAAATTTCCTCGATGGGTAGTTGCTCGAGCCATTTCCCTCTCCACCACATTTATAGAATTCAATGACTCGATTTACCTTACCTTTGCCTCCGGCTTGCTTTGGGACTGGTTGTTTTGTATTAGGTTGAGTGGTCTTCTCCTCCACTACTGGAGTTACTCCTAGATAAGCCTTTTGTATTAGGGTATGGTGTCTTATCTTTCATGTCCTCATGAAACTCTCGGCTTCAATGTACTAATTTTTTTGCATTATCAATCGATCTTGAATAGCATCATTGAGACCATTGATGTACTTAGCGACAACAACTTGTTGATCTTCAATTTCAGCAAGGTTTCACCTCACTTGTAGCCTTAGAAAATCCTCGGTATAATCTGAATCTTATTTCCTTGAGGGAGGATCTGCTCTGCAAGCAAGCATCTACCTTTCCATAGATTATGCATTTCCCACCAAGATCCCACACGGGGTTCTGCTCTTAGCCTACCTTCTTTTTGAAGGCGATGCCACCATGCATATGCTCCTCTTCCTGGCTTGTATGCGACCGAAGGAACTCTACATTCTTTATTTATGAACTCAAAGAAAATCTCCACTTCATACAACCAATCAAGACAACCTTCGGTATCAATATTTCCATTAAAAGTAGGTATCTCAGTTTCTACTTATCTATATCTCTTGCATATGTAGGGTTGGGTACTCTCTGATATCTGTAGAGATCATGTTCTTCAAGGGCCTCATTACACTTACCTTTAGAAGCTTCACCATAAGTTGGCCTTAGTGAAGATTTATGCATGCCGTTGTGGCAGTCTTGCCCCAAGATTTCCTCTCATTCTTCACCATTGAACAACTTCGTGCTTCATTAAATATTTTTCATTGGCAGCAAGGAGAACACCCTTTCTTATCATCTCAACCAGTTGATCAAATCTTTGGTTAAGATCTTCATATAACGCTTGCATATGTTCTACAACATCCATCATCTTCCCCAGTTGGTCTATCGTTTGGCGCAACTCATTCTCAAAGAGGACACCAAGAATTGGAATGGCCACTTGAGCTAGCACAATGTTGTGGTGGAGCAACTCCACCTTGTTGCTACAAAATGTACACCACAATTGTTGAAAGAACTACTTCGACATGCTATGCTAGGTATAGCTCTAGAGGCGAAGATAGGTCGATATGGCGGGAGGTGTTCAACCCAAAACTCCTATAACACAAGATAGTCCAAGATCTTATATTAAAACACTAAGTTCTATTAAGAGTAGCGGGTATGTAGTCTGCCTCACAAGCTAAAGGTGAGGAACGTTATTGTGAAGCCTTCACATCTCAGCCTGCTCATAGATTGAAGACTCTAGAAAACATCACTCATAGGTTAAGACATCTTGGTCTCTACTCATAGCTAAAAGACTCTAGAAAGCATTGCTTAAATGTTAAGAAAATAAATATAATAACATTTGGCTTAAGGACCAAGTTATCTAGAATGGAGAAGTATGTAGATGAAGTCGAAAGGGTCTGACTTTTCTTTTCTTTGTTTTCCCTCATCATAAACCTCAGGCACAATTTCTTTTATCCCATGCCCATTAATCCAATGATCTTCCCAGAAGACAAGCGTGACTCCATGCCCCACTTTCATGTGGGTGGAGGTGAAGAACAAGCTCCTATTTGCATCGCTGAATTGCATGTCAAGGCCATCCCAACGCCGATTAGGGTCGTTCTTACTATACCACAAGCAGTGCATTCTTATGGCCGTACTCATGCGTTGGGTGGCTGTATGGCTCTGTTGCTATATGGTTGATAGAAATTCATGTTTTTATAGGTTAAATTTAGTCAATTTTTGGTAGTATGTTTGTTTCTACAAAACCATAATTTATAATTCATTAAATTCTGCAATGCTCATTTCTGTTGATACATCGTTGCTACTTCAACACTGCTATTCATCATTGTACTTGGTACATTTCTGTCAAAAGAATTTCAAAGGATTCCCTTTTATGATATTATTTCCTTTTCACCGATATGTGCAGAGTTCGATTTCATTATGGGCACCCTGATATCTTTGATCGACTTTTTCACCTCACAAGAGGTGGAGTAAGCAAAGCATCAAGATCTATCAATCTTGATGGCGACATTTTTGCTGGTATGCTATTAACTTTTTGCCGTTACTGTATAACAGTGGAACAAATTTTACAGTTCATTCTTTGTTCTTGTATGGAAATATTAACGTTAATACATGTATCTTTGATAGGGTATAATTCAACATTGCGTGAAGGAAATGTTACACATCACGAATACATGCAAGTTGGCAAGGGAAGAGATGTCGGTCTGAATCAAATTTCATTATTTGAGGCAAAAATGGCTTATGGGAGCGGGGAACAAACACTGAGCCGTGACGTATACCGACTAGGACATCATTTTGATTTCTTCAGAATGTTGTCCTTCTACTGTACGACTATTGGTTTTTACTTCAACGCAATGGTACTGGCTTTGCACTTTTCAACTTTCTAAGCCATGGGTTAGTCCTAATGTTTATCTTTTTTGTGTACCTTCCTAGATTACAGTATGTACAGTATATGTATTCCTCTATGGGCGTCTGTATCTTGTCCTCGGTGGCCTTGATGAAGTGCTAAGGTTTACACTCAGTGGACCGCTCCAGGTTGCTCTTGCTTCACAGTCTTTTGTGCAGCTTGGGTTTGTGGCGGCACTACCCGTGATGATGGAAATTGGTCTAGAGAGAGCATTCGGATCTGCAGTGAGTGACTTTGTACTTATGCAGCTGCAGTTGGCATCTGTTTTCTTCACATTCTCGCTTGGGACCAAAAGTCACTACTATGGAACAATGCTGCTTCATGGAGGAGCACAGTATCGAGCCATTGGGCGTGGTTTTGTTGTGTTCCATTCTAAATTCTCCGAGCATTATCGACTTTACTCCCGAAGCCATTTTGTTAAGGGTCTTGAGTTGATGATCTTGCTTGTTGTGTACGAAATCTTTGGGCAGTCATATCAAGGAGGCAATGCATTCATCTTCTTCACATTTTCCATGTGGTTTATGGTCGTTACCTGGCTCTATGCACCATTCCTATTTAATCCTTCTGGATTCGAGTGGCACAAGATGAAGGATGACTGGACCGATTGGAGTAACTGGATTAGCGACCGTGGGGGTATCGGTGTAACACCGGAGAGAAGTTGGGAGTCTTGGTGGGAGAAAGAGCAGGAGCCACTGAAATATTCAGGAAAGCGTGGCATTGTTCTTGAAATATTGCTTGCATTGCGCTTTTTTATCTACCAGTATGGTCTTGTTTATCATTTGAACATCGCCAAAAACAAAAATGGCGTGCTGGTAATATGCTAATCTCATTTAATATTTATTCAATGTCCTAACTGATTAGTGCTTATCAACTTGTGATTTAAAGGCAAACTAAAACCAGTATTTGTGCTCTTTTCAGGTTTATTGCATGTCGTGGATTGTGATCTTTGTAATTTTGCTCATGTTGAAGGTAAGCACTATGGCCATATTACTTTAGTGCTTATTTTCAATTTTGATACCCATGAGTAGCATTGGGATTAGCTAGTGCAAGGTCCTTTTTTTAGGAAGATGACAACACAGTTTTTAAGGCAACATTTGAGCGTTGGGGTGCTCTCGAGTGTTAAGGCATCAGGCTCTCCTTACAAATTTGGTATGAGGCGTCCATTTTAGGGTCCAAGGCGTGTAGGGTGACCGTTATAGGGTCTAAGGCGGGTAGGTGTTTATCAAAATGGCTTGTGTCTAATTGTCATGCTTCTCACTTTTCACCATTGTTCTTCCTATTATGATAGGATGTGCTTAAGGCGGCACCTCGCCTCGAGCTTTAAACCACTTTAAGCGGCAAGGCAGAGGTCAGGCGCCTTGGACGTCTTACTGCCTTAAAAACCATGGATAAAAGGAACTCTGCCATTCAATTAAATTAGAAAAGCAATGTACAAAGTAGTCTTGGTTCAATGCTAGGGACCCCCCCCCCCCCCCCCCCAAAGTACAGCATGCACTACTGACTAACAAGTGGATCAACTGCAACCATTGTCCAGTTGCTAATTTATACAGATGGAAATCTTCCTGAACTACAAAAGCACCACTGTCCTCATCTGTAATTTCATGATAGAAAATTCGACGATTTTGCTCCTTCCATATATTCCACACCATGTAGATGAGGAGGCCATCGAAATCACGTTTCTCTCCATGTTGATTCTTGCCCTGTCTGCATTCTACCGCTCCTCAATCAATGAAACTTTACTGATCCTGGAACGGAGATCATCATTCCATTGTCGCACTCTGTCCCATACTTTCTTGGTCAAAGGGCAGTCCATGCAGAGTGGATCAACAGTCTCCGAAGTGCCTGATAAGCTGAGGCTGCCGTGTTCTCGCCGTTAGCCGGCCACTTCAAAGTGATGTGGTTTTTGGTTTGTGACTGCAGCTAGATACCATCAATAATGTCAGCGAGGGCGGTGAACTCCTTGAGCTGCTCCACTGTCGAAATTCCGAGGAGTGGTTGGATCCTCCAATTGTCTTGATTGAGTTCTTTCTTAACAGTTATATTTTTTCTAGTAGCAATATCAAAGAGGTTCAGGAAGATGTCTTTAAGGCTAGTGCTGCAATGCCAACTGTGGTGCCAAAACAGGGCCTTCTCGCCCAACATAACTGTGAACCACGATGCAAGGGATGAAAATAACTACAAACCGCCACAGATCATCCTTGATGATCACCCAACATGAACTAAAGAACAAGCCCGGGTGGCCCTGGCACTTTCTCCAGAGGCATGGAGAAAATGGCCTCACGTAGCTCATCCTCATGTAACGGCTCCTGAAGCTGTTCCAGGGGCATATACCACTGTACGCTAGTATTTGGCTCTAGCCTTTACCTAGCTAGAAATTCCTTCTGTTTTTGCGTGGATTGTATTAGGAATTGGACATCCTATGGCGCTAACTCTTCTCCCTTGTATAGATTGTATCACTCGGGAGACGGAGATTCAGTGGGAGCTTCCAACTTTTGTTCCGGTTGATTAAGGGGCTCACATTGATAACATTTATCACCATCATGATCATCTTAATAGTAATCTTCGATCTGACAGTTCAAGATATGTTCGTTTGCATCCTCGCTTTCGTGCCGACTGGATGGGGTTTGCTTTTGGTAAGTGATAAATATGTGTCCTGTGTTTCTACCTTCCTATTTCAAGTTTATGCCTGCCCAGGCCGTATTTGAAATGTATGTTGTATTGTTGTTTCAGGTTGCGCAAGCTATCAAGCCATTCATTTTAGTGTATGGGCTCTGGGGATCGATCAGGTCAATTGCACGGGGTTATGACATTATCATGGGCCTACTCTTGTTTACTCCCATGGCGTTGCTTGCTTGGTTCCCGTTTGTTTCGGAGTTCCAGACCAGGATGCTCTTCAACCAGGCATACAGTAGAGGCCTGCAGATCTCTCGGGTCCTTGGAGGACATAAGAAAGACCGACAAGCACGGGAGAAACAGTACTAGGTTGCACCTTCTGCCATCTTCACCACTCTGATTGTTTGTGCATATGACTCTAGAATGGAATTGGGGTTTTTTGTATTTTTCATGTAAAGTATCCCTACCTACCTACCTATCCATGACTAACTCGCGTCGAGATCCTGGATTAAATTGGGAAAAGAAAAAACAAGTGTTATGATCATGACACCTCCAAGAATCCAGTGTTGCTCTGTTGGCTAGCAATGCTGCAATGGAGTCGTAGTACTCTGGGGGTGCTTCATGGTTCTTCTTATTAAAAGTGACAGGGGTAATTAGGGCCTGTTTGTCATTTGTTTTAGTGATTATAACACCTCCAGTGCTCTATTGGCTAGCAATTGTTTGTATGGATTGTTTTTTGGTCCATTGTTCGGCCCTCGCTAGAATATATATGAGGATGTGTTTGGTTGAAAGGCAAGCGCGAGGTTGTTCATGACCAGATTTTAGGGACGGGATGAACCAATTTGATTGTTTGGTCCCATGAGTAGTCAACCCTGATTTTTGTTTAGTTTGAAGGATGAGAACAGGAGCCAATTTGTGCTTAGTTGAAGGGATAACGATTGACAAGTGGTTTGTGATGACCTCTTGTGAGATGCTCTCTCCGTTGTAAAAGTATAAAGGTGTGCTAATTTTTCTTAATCGAAATTCTTCGGGTGATATTGATCTTTGCTTTATATATAAAGCGGGGCGGAAGCCTTTTTCGGTAATTCTCCTTGTTTGACCAAGTTTTTACATAGAAAAATATCATTATCTACAATACCAAATAACAATCATTAGATTCATCATCAAATATATTTTCATATTTTATTTACCTGCTATTGTATGTTGATATCTTTTTCTATAAACCTGGTCAAAGATATAAAGGTTTTGCTTGCAAAAAAATTGATACACCTTATATTTTGAAATGGTGGAAGTATGATGAGACTACCCCCATTGTTTGCTGGCCGAAAATTGCAAATTTGAAATTGTACGTGTAAACTAATACTTTGTGTGCGCCCATTATTTTCCTCATAAATAATAAAGTACTAATTGATAAATAATTTTCTGCAAATAATACAATGACAAATTAGCATGTCATAAGAAAAAAGAGTAAGGATGTCATCAGCAAATACATATAGAATTATCTTTTCCTATTTGCTATTTTCTGCATCAAGGACTTAGCAAAACACTTCTCAGCATTGAGTGCTTCTCTGTATGTTTTATGTGCAAACAACTTATAATCTACACTAGTCTGCGTATCGATGATGTCTTGTTCTAGTTCTGTTTCTCTTTGATTTTGTCCAGTCCAACTTAGATCCCTGTCAATAAAAACTAGATAGTTTAATGTCGTAATCTGCATTAGTAGATGATGCCTTGTTCTAGTTATGTTTCTGACGAGGCTTTGATATTTCAGTCCAAACCTAGATCTCAATCAATAAAACTAGACAGTTTAATGTTGTGATCTGCATTAGTACATTGTGATTAATTAAATGCTACCACTGTTAGCGGCAATGGCAACATAATCATTATGGAGATGGGGATATCTGTTGGAATTGTAGTAAGTGTAAATGCAACGAAAAAACATGGCAAGCCTGAATGGGCGCAATGTCACTAGTAGAAAACAGGGCTTTGGTTCGGGCCAGCCCAGCCCGTTAGTCCCGGTTCAGTCACGAACCGGGATCCATGGGGGGCATACGTCCCGATTCATTCGCCCAGGGGGCCGGCCGGGGCCTCGTGGGCATTGGTCCCGGTTCGTCTGGACCCATTTGTCCCGGTTCCTGGCACGAACCGGGACCAATGGGCCTCGCTCCTGGCCCACATCCATTGGTCCCGGTTCGTGGCTTGAACCGGGACAGAAGGGGGGCCTTTAGTCCCGGTTCCACGCACGAATCGGGACCAATGAGGTGGCTATATATACCCCATCGCCGGCGAGCAGAGCACTCCACACTGCTCTGTTTTTTCTGGCCGGCGAGGGGAGAGCTTTGTGGTGCTCTAGCTCACCTCCTATGCACATGAGGTGTTTGATGAAATGCCCGAGCCACACTAGTTAAGCTTTCTCCTCTCGAAGCTCGACCTTCAAGCTCCATTTTCCTCAAGATTTGTCTAGGTTTAGCGGTCCGTCACGTCCCGTCCCCGTCTTCACCGCCGTCGATTGCCCGCGCCGATCTCGTCGCCGGCATAACCGTGGTGAGCCTCTTGTTCTTATCTTCTTTCTAAAAGAAAAAAATTCTCGTCGCCGGTTTTTTACACACTTAATTATATATAATGCACGCAGATGAACCGGCAATGGATGTACGGTGACAAACGCACCTCCGAGTACATTAAGGGCGTGCATAATTTTCTCGAAGTGGCTGAGGCAAACAAGCAGAATGGTTTTATGTGTTGTCCATGCCCTATATGTGGGAATACGAAGTCTTACTCCGACCGGAAAATCCTTCACACCCACCTGCTTGAGAAGGGTTTCATGCCACACTATAATGTTTGGACCAGGCACGGAGAAATAGGGGTTATGATGGAAGACAGCGAAGAAGAAGAGGACGATGACAACTATGTGCCCCCTGAATACGGTGATGCTGCAACGGGGGAAGCTGAAGATCAAGAGGAACCAGACGATGTGCCCGATGATGATCTCCGCCGGGTCATTGTTGATGCAAGGAGACAGTGCGAAAGTGAAAAGGAGAAGCTGAAATTCGATCGCATGTTAGAGGATCACCAAAAAGGGTTGTACCCCAATTGCAAAGATGGCAACACAAAGCTCGGTACCGTACTGGAATTGCTGCAGTAGAAGCCAGAGAATGCTGTGCCTGACAAAGGATTTGAGAAGCTACTGAAAATATTGAAGAAGAAGCTTCCAAAGGATAACGAATTGCCCGACAGTACGTACGCAGCAAAGAAGGTCGTATGCCCTCTAGGATTGGAGGTGCAGAAGATACATGCATGCCCTAATGACTGCATCCTGTACCGCGGTGCGGTATAAGATCAGACGAGATGACCCTGGTGATGTTGACGGCGAGCCCCCCAGGAAGAGGGTTCCTGCGAAGGTGATGTGGTATGCTCCTATAATACCACGGTTGAAACATCTGTTCAGAAACAAAGAGCATGCCAAGTTGATGCGATGGCACAGAGAGGACCGTAAGAAAGACGGGAAGTTGAGAGCACCCGCTGACGGGTCGTAGTGGAGAAAAATCGAGAGAAAGTACCGGGAGGGGTTTGTAGGTGACGCAAGGAACGTATGGTTTGGTTTAAGTGCGGATGGCATTAATCCTTTCGGGGAGCAGAGCAGCAATCACAGCACCTGGCCCGTGACTCTATGTATCTATAACCTTCCTCCTTGGCTGTGCATGAAGCGGAAGTTCATTATGATTCCAGTACTCATCCAAGGCCCTAAGCAACCCGGCAACGACATTGATGTGTACCTAAGGCCATTAGTTGAAGAACTTTTACAGCTGTGGAATGGAAACGGTGTACGTGTGTGGGATGAGCACAGACAGGAGGAATTTGACCTGCATGCGTTGCTGTTTGTAACCATCAATGATTGGCCTGCTCTCAGTAACCTTTCAGGACAGACAAACAAGGGATACCACGCATGCACGCACTGTTTAGCTGACACCGAAAGTATATACCTGGACAAATGCAGGAAGAATGTGTACCTGGGGCATCGTCGATTTCTTCCGACCAACCATCAATGTCGAAAGAAAGACAAGCATTTCAAAGGCGAGGCAGATCACCGGAAGAAGCCCACCATGCATACCGGTGATCACGTACTAGCTATGGTCAATGATTTACACGTAATCTTTGGAAAGGGTCCCGGCGGACTATCTGTTCTGAATGATGCTGAGGGACGCGCTCCCATGTGGAAGAAGAAATCTATATTTTGGGACCTACCCTACTGGAAAGACCTAGAGGTCCGCTCTTCAATCGACGTGATGCACGTGACAAAGAACCTTTGCATGAACCTGCTAGGCTTCTTGGGCGTGTATGGAAATACAAAAGATACACCGGAGGCACGGTAGGACCTGCAACGTTGGCACGAAAAAGACGTCATGCCTCCAAAGCAGTATGAAGGTCCTGCCAGCTATGCTCTTACCAAAGAAGAGAAGGAAATCTTCTTTGAATGCCTGCTCAGTATGAAGGTCCTGTCTGGCTTCTCGTCGAATATAAAGGGAATAATAAATATCCCATAGAAAAAGTTCCAGAACCTAAAGTCTCATGACTGCCACGTGATTATGACGCAACTGCTTCCGGTTGCATTGAGGGGGCTTCTACCGGAAAACGTTCGATTAGCCATTGTGAAGCTATGTGCATTCCTCAATGCAATCTCTCAGAAGGTGATCGATCCAGAAATCATACCAAGGCTAAGGAGTGATGTGGCGCAATGTCTTGTCAGTTTCGAGCTGGTGTTCCCACCATCCTTCTTCAATATCATGACGCACGTCCTAGTTCATCTAGTCGACGAGATTGTCGTTCTGGGCCCCGTATTTCTACACAATATGTTCCCCTTTGAGAGCTTCATGGGAGTCCTAAAGAAATATGTCCGTAACCGCGCTAGGCCAGAAGGAAGCATCTCCATGGGCCATCAAACAGAGGATGTCATTGGGTTTTGTGTTGACTTCATTCCTGACATTAAGAAGATTGGTCTCCCTCAATCGCGGTATGAGGGGAGACTGACTGGAAAAGGCATTCTAGGAGGGGACTCAATAATATGCAGGGACGGGCATTCTTGGTCTCAAGCACACTACACAGTTCTACAGAACTCTACCTTGGTGACCCCGTATGTCAATGAACACAAGAACATTCTGCGCTCCAAACACCCGGAGTAGTGTGACGACTGGATTACATGTGAACACATCAGGACTTTCGGCAGTTGGTTGGAAACACGTCTCAGAGGTGACAACACTGTTTCTGATGAGCTGTACTCGTTATCCAGGAGACCATCTTCGACTGTATTGACTTACAAAGGATACGAGATAAATGGGAATACATTTTACACGATCGCCCAAGATCAAAAGAGCACCAACCAAAACAGCGGTGTCCGCTTTGATGCAGCAACCAAGAGGGGAAAGGACACATATTATGGTTACATAGTGGACATATGGGAACTTGACTACGAACATGATTTTAAGGTCCCTTTGTTTAAGTGCAAATGGGTCAATCTGTCAGGAGGCGGGGTACAGGTAGATCCACATTACGGAATGACAACAGTGGATCTAAACAATCTTGGGTACACAGACGAACCATTCGTCCTAGCCAATGATGTGGCGCAGGTTTTCTATGTGAAGGACATGTCTACCAAACCGAGAAAAAGAAAAGATAAGGAAGCGAATACATCATACGATGAGCCAAAGCGCCACATAGTTCTTTCAGGGAAAAGAGACATCGTGGGAGTGGAGGGTAAGACAGACATGTCTGAAGATTATGAAAAGTTTCATGAAATTCCTCCCTTTAAAGTCAAGGCTGACCCAAGCACCCTGTTAAGCGATGAAGAATATCCATGGTTACGGCGCAATAAGCAAAGGACACAAGCGAAGAAAAAGTGAAGACAGATGAAGTCAGAAAGGTTGAAAATTGATGATATGGCTTTGAATGGTTCATTTTGAGCACACAAAAAGTCTGGAGTTCAAATAAGTTTTTGCCGTAACCCTCTCAACTTTTTAGCACATGCTATGTGGGTGAAATGATGATATCATGCCAATTTTCAACCTCTTCAGAGTTCATGTGAAGTGCTTTTCAATTTCAGGGTCATTTAGCTCAAAAAAACCAGTAAATGCATGAAAAATAACAGATGAAGTCAGAAAGGGTTGAAAATTGATGATGTGGCTTTGAATGGTTCATTTTGAAGACACAAAAAGTCTGGAGTTCAAATAAGTTTAAAAAAAATGAAATCCCTTTGTAACAGATGAGTTTTTGTCCGAAACCTTGATACTTCGAAAGAGATTGTCCATTTTGTACACGAAGTGCATCCAGTTTTTGCCGTAACCCTCTCAACTTTTTAGCACATGCTATGTGGGTGAAATGATGATATCATGCCAATTTTCAACCTCTTCAGAGTTCATGTGAAGTGCTTTTCAATTTCAGGGTCATTTAGCTCAAAAAAATCAGTAAATGCATGAAAAATAACAGATGAAGTTAGAAAGGGTTGAAAATTGATGATGTGGCTTTGAATGGTTCATTTTGAACACACAAAAATTCTGGAGTTCAAATAAGTTCAAGAAAATGAAATCCCTTTGTAACAGATGAGTTTTCGTCCGAAACCCTGATACTTCGAAAGAGATTGTCCATTTTGTACACGAAGTGCATCCAGTTTTTGCCGTAACCCTCTTCTGACGCCCCCGGTTCAATCGTACACTAGTCATACACGCAAACGTGTACGATCAAGCCCAGGGACTCACGGGAAGATATCACAACACAACTCTAAACACAAATAAACGGAGGTCCACAATATTACAGACCAGGGATCCGAAGATCCGAATACATAAGTCAGTCATACAAATAATATCTGGGTACAGACATAGTTAGACAAGTTCTGCCTTAAGAAGGCTAGCACAAACAGCGACACTAGATCGAAAGGCGCTGGCCTCCTGCCTGGGAGCCTCCGATCCTACTCCTGGTCAGCTGGCTCGATCCAGTAGTACGTGCCCTCTGGACCCGCCTGGTAGTAGGCTCCGGTGGTGGCGTCTGGCTCCTGGACTCCATCGTCTGGTGTATCATCAAGGTGGGGTATATGGGGGAAAAGAGAAAATAAAGCAACCGTGAGTACTCATCCGAAGTACTCAGCAAGCAAGGATCTATACTACATATGCAACATTATCAATGGAGAAAGGCTGTATATGTGGACTGGGCTGCAGAAATGCCAGAATAGAGAGAAAGGCCTAGTCCTATCGAAGACTAGCATCTTCAAACATCTTCTCAAAGCCATCATCTTGCAGCAGTAGAAGAGAGTAGAATAGCATTTTATTTAGCAAACATGTTGAAGTACAGCTCAAAGATCCTTCCTCGACTCCCAGCGAGAAAGTAATCCCGAAGCTTCAATTAAGTAACAAGTATCCAGTTTAAGTAGTAGATCGGGATACACAAACTGAGCGTCCTTTACCGTAGGACCGGCTATCGATAGAAGATTCATCCCTGCAGGGGTGCACTACTGTTACCCAACACGCTCGATCAACTCTGGCCGGACATACTTGCTGGGTAATGCCCGTCCCCGGAAGATCAACACGAAGCAGCGCTCTACCTAGGCTCAGCAGAGAGGTCAGCACGCCGGACTAACCTATGCACCCAGGGGTCTCGGGCCATCGCCCTGGGCACCCTGCGCGTTGCGTGGCTGGCCGGGGTGCAGGCGCGACACTGAACTTGCCAGTGAAGTATCCAGCCCAATCCCGACGATCAGCCCGCACGGTGAATCGTGACGTCTGATAAGCTTTCGGAGAAACGTACATCGCAGAGGGCCCCATAACCATAATCCCGCGTGGTGGTAGTGCGTATAGGGCACGTCGACCCACTCAGATCACACACCCAAATCCAATAGGCTCAATTAGTATCAAGCGGAGACAATCAGAGTCTCTGATGCTCCGCCACAATGTCACCCTCGAGTGCCCTTCCGGCACACCCGAAATCATAGATCCCCAGCGGGTACCCACCAGGGTGGACCCGCCTGTGAAAAAGGTCAAGTAACCGTGTGGTCATAATCATCAGGGTGAACGTAAGAGGTATCACCCTCGAGGTTCACACTGAGGGGTTGCACGACAGAGTCGTATCGGACATGGAGAAGGAGGAATCACCCTCGATGACCACGATCGTACAGCTATGCTGCAGAGTATTCATCAGGAGTGCGTTACGAGGTATCACCCTCGGCACTCGATAGTTACTACGCAGAGTCGTACAACTAGGGGGGGTGTGAAGTGAGGCGTCTGTCTCTGATCGACGATCACGTTGATCGAGTCGTTGATGAACAAGCAGGGGCGACAAAGTAAGGTGGTGGGGTCACAGATGGGTCATACCAACCTATACTAAACAGTTTATCATAGGCAGGTAAGATAGCAATGAACAGGTTACAACAGCAGGCTATGCATCAGAATAGGAGCATACATTAACAGTAGCGAAATCTAATGCAAGCAGGAGAATAGAATGGGCGATATCTAGAATGCTCAAGGGGGGGGCTTGCCTGGTTGCTCTGGCAAGAGAGGGAGGTCGTCAACGGGCTGCTCGTCGGTAGAGTAGTCGTAACCTGGTGCAGCGTCGTCGGTCTCGGCGTCTATCGAGAGAGAAGGAGGGGGAGAGAAACAATAAATTCACGGCAATAATGCAAACAATATGTATGACATGCCTAAATGATATGCCGGGGTGTTCTACTGCCTAACTAAATGATTTAGTTAATTTAGGAATTTATTTGGATTTATTTAATTAAAGTTGGGCACTATTCATTTACTGAAATCGGTCTAAAAGTTCAATGTTCTTATAGCTGCGGGCGTCTGACGGGAATACGGAGGGCGTATCCGGGCTCGTATCGTCGTTCTGAGTAAGTTTCATGTATAAAATATTTTCATCGGAGATACGGTTTAAAAGATATGATTTTCTAAAGTTTTTATTAATTTCTGAAATTTAATTAATTATTTAATTCAACATTATCCGAAACAGTGATTGATGACGTCAGCATGACATCATGCTGACGTCAGCAGCCACCTGACAGGGTGGGTCCCACCTGTCATAGGCTGGTAGGTTAATTAGGTATTAACTAATTAAATTACTGTTTAATTAACACTAACTACTTAATTAAATTAACCTAATCAGGATTAATTAACTAATTAATTAATTAATTATTTATTTTTATTTTCATTATTTTTCCTAAAACGTTTCTGGGCCGTGGGCCCCATTCGTCAGCGTCACAGGGGGTTTGGGCCCCACTGGGCAGTGGCCCAGGGGGGGGGTCACAGGCGTGCGGGCGCGGCGCCCCGTCGGGCGAACCCGGGGCACGGGCGAGCGGCCCAGGCGGGCGCGGTGAGCGTGGCAGGGGGCGAGCGGGCGCTGGGCGCGGCCGGGGCCGGAGCGCGGCGGAGCAGAGTAGCAGCGGCAGCGGGGTGGCCGGAGCAGCAGCGAGGGGCGGCGCGGCACAGCGGGCACGGCAGGGCGAAGCGGGGCAAGATCCGCGAGCAGTAGCGAGGCAGGGCACGCGCGCGCGTGTGCGAGGCCCGGCGAGGCTGCGGTGCGCGCGGGCGCGTGCGCGAGCAGGCGAGCGCGGGCGGAGCGGCGGCACGGGGGCGCGGTGCGCGCGGCGAGGTGCGGGAGCAGAGAGGGGGAGGCCTGGGGCCTCACCGTGCTCGTAGGGACGGGGCAGCGGGGGGGTCGGGGCGGTCGACGGGGACGACGGCGACGGAGACGAGGTGCAGGCCGGCGGGGAGGCGCGGGCTCCGGGCGGCGGCGAGGTCGTCGCGGCGTCGGGCGACGGGATCGGGGGTTTGCCCCGATCCAGATCCAGTCGAGGGAGGGGGCGACCGAGCGATAGGCGGCTGGTCGGGGAAGAGGAGAGGACAGGGCGACGTCGGCGTGGCGGCGGCGTCGGCGCTGGCCGATCGGCGCGGGAGCGGGGTGGCGTCGGCGAGCGGCGTCGGCCCGATCCAGTTTCTGGATCGGGGGGGGGGGCGAACGAGTGAGGAGGGGGTGTCGGTGAGGCTAGGGTTTGGCCGGGGGCCTTATAGGCCAGGGGCGACGCAGGTGGGCCGGCCGGCTGGGCTTCGGCCCAGTTGGGCCGGGGGGGGCGTTGCTCTTTTTTCCTTTTCTGTTTCTTTTTCCTTTTTCTTTATTCTCTTTTCTCCACTGTTAAATGTTTAGGCCCCAAATGGTTTTTGTAAAAAGTGTGACCTATTTCATAAATACCAGTGCATTATTCCCTAACACCTAAAATTAGTTTGGACAAAACATAATTCCATATTTATTTCAGATTTAATAAATGGTTATTAAATATTATCTTTATCCACTGTTTGAGGCTGTTCGAGTCACTTATCCAATTCCAATGATGTTGATTTCAATTTTAGAATAGCCTCTGGAATATTTGCTATATATCTGACATTTTAGCTCCTATGTTGGACAACTTTCATATTCCACTTTCATTTAAATTTGAATTTGACTTAGGAGTTGAAATGCAATGTGATGCTAATGATGATTATGCACTGTCGATCATGCTAACATGTCATTATCAAAAGTGATTACTGTTGCTAATCACCGGGGGTGTTACAACTCTCCTCATCTATTAAGAATTCTCGTCCCGAGAATTAAGAGGAAGACTGAAAGAAAGAGGGGTATTCTTCGCGAAGACGATCCTCGCGTTCCCAAGTGGCTTCATCTTCAGAATGATTTGACCACTGAACCTTGAGGAACTTGATTGACTTTTGACGTGTTCGACGCTCAGCTTGATCAAGAATACGGATGGGATATTCTGGATAAGACAGATCTTCCCGTAATTCAAGCACTTCATGATCCACAGCTCGAATAGGATCCTTGAAGCAGCGGCGGAGTTGGGATACATGAAAGACGTCATGTACTTGAGAAAGGTTTGGCGGCAATTGCAACTGATATGCCACTTCTCCTCGACGGGCAAGAATACGGAACGGGCCAATGTAGCGAGGGGCTAACTTGCCTTTGATTCCGAACCGATGAGTGCCTTTCAACGGGGTGACGCGGAGGTAAGCTTGCTCGCCAGGTTGATAGACTATTTCCTGGTGCTTACGGTCATAGTTGCTCTTCTGACGAGACTGAGCAGACTTCAAATGTTCACGAACAATACGGACTTGTTCTTCAGCTTGCCGAATAATGTCCGGTCCGACGAGTGAGCGTTCCCCAGTTTCTGACCAATTCAGAGGGGTTCGACACTTACGACCGTATAGAACTTCAAACGGTGCCATCTTCAGACTAGCTTGATAGCTATTGTTGTAAGAGAATTCGGCATACGGGAGAGATTCCTCCCATTTCTTACCGAAGGAGATGACGCAAGCTCGAAGCATATCTTCGAGCACTTGATTAACTCGTTCAACTTGACCCTGTGACTGAGGGTGAAAAGCGGTGCTGAAAGACAGATGTGTTCCCATAGCTTCTTGGAAACTATTCCAGAATCTGGAGGTGAAGAGGCTGCCACGATCAGAACTGATCTCCAACGGAACACCGTGGAGTGACACAATCCGGGAAACATACAAGTCTGCTAACTGGCTAGCAGTGATTGTCTCCTTAACAGGCAGAAAGTGGGCAACCTTAGAGAATCGGTCAATGACAACAAAAATAGCATCATGACCCTTCTGGGATTTGGGAAAACCAGTAATGAAATCCATTTGGACCTTGTCCCATTTCCATTCAGGAATTTCGAGGGGTTGCAGAGTTCCTGCGGGCCTTTGATGTTGAGCTTTAACGCGGCGGCAAACGTCACACTCTGAAACATAACGAGCAATGTCTCGCTTCATATTAGGCCACCAGAATCTTTGACAAATGTCATGGTACATCTTTGTGCTACCAGGGTGAATGGACAAGGGAGCGTCATGAGCTTCCTTCATAACGTTTTCCTCTCATTCTTGAACTTGGGTACGAAGAGACGGTGTTGGAAAAATAGGATCCCATCTGCATCAAGATGGAATTCCGACGGCTTTCCTTTCTCGAGGTACCGCTTGATCTTTTCAACTTCAGGGTCATACCTTTGCATAACCTTAATGCCGTGTTCTAAATCTGGTTCGACAACCAGGGTATTGAGATAACCCTGTGGAACAATATGGAGGTTCAATTTGCAAAGCTCTTCATGGAGAAGAGGTTGTGTTTCTTGAACCATAAGATTGTTGCTATAGGACTTGCGACTTAAAGCATCGGCCATTACATTAGCCTTGCCGGGGGTGTATGAGATATTCATATCATAATCGGCAATTGTTTCGAGCCATCTTTGTTGATGAAGGTTCAGATCTGGTTGAGTATATAAATACTTCAAGCTTTGGTGATCCGTGTATATCTCGCAACGGTTACCGAGAAGGTAATGTCGCCATAGCTTCAAGGCATAGATAACCGCAGAAAGTTCAAGATCATGCACGGGATAATTTTCTTCATGAGGACGCAATTGTCGGGAGGCATAAGCAATCACTTTGCGCTCTTGCATTAGGACACAGCCTAATCCTTGACGAGATGCATCACAGTATATCACGAAATCCTTTTGGGAATCCGGGGGTGCTAGTACTGGGGCAGATGTCAATTTATCTTTTAGTGTCTGAAAGCTTTCTTGACATTTTTCTGTCCACTCAAATTTAACACCTTTGTGAAGCAGATATGTCAATGGTTTTGCAATCTTGGAAAAGTTCTCAACGAATCGACGGCAATAACTAGCGAGTCCGAGAAAACTTCTGACTTGCCTAACATTCTTTGGGGGAGTCCAGTCGAGAATAGCCTGAACTCGTTCGGGGTTAACAGCAATCCCATCCTTGGAAATCACATGTCCAAGGTAAGTTACTTCCGGAAGCCAAAATTCGCATTTGGAATACTTGGCATACAACTGGTGTTCTCGGAGCCTTTCTAGAACAAGGCAGAGATGTTCAGCATGTTCCTCTTTATTCTTAGAATAGACCAGAATATCATCTAGATATACCACGACGAATTTGTCGAGGTAATCCATGAATATATAATTCATCAGGCGGGAGAATGTAGCTGGAGCATTCGTTAGGCCAAATGACATGACGGTGTATTCATAGGAGCCATAACGAGTGACGAATGCAGTCTTGGGAATGTCCTCTTCACGGACACGGATCTGGTGATAACCCAACCTCAAGTCGAGTTTAGAGAACACCGATGATCCAGCGAGTTGATCATAAAGATCATTGATCCGGGGCAGTGGGTATTTATTCTGGATTGTGGCTTGGTTAATGGGCCGGTAATCCTGAACCAATTGGTTAGTTCCATCCTTCTTCTTAACGAAGAGTGAAGGTGCTCCCCAAGCAGAGGAACTGGGGCGGATGAAACCACTCTTAAGTGACTTGTCGATTTCTTCCTTAAGCTCAAGAAGGTGATGCGGAGGCATCTTATAAGGTCGCTTGGCAATAGGAACGGTGCCAGGCTTCAAGTCGATGACGAACTCGACAGCTCTAGCCGGGGGTATTCCTGGAAGTTCTTCTGGAAAGACGTCTGGAAAATCTCGAACGACAGGAACGTTCTCGATCCCTTCCAGAGGTGAGGCGTTCAAAGCATTCATAACATATATCTCAGCTTCAGCGTCTCGAGTAATGCGGGCGGTATAGTTCACTATCTCATCGGTGGGGTGAAGAAGTTGGACGACTTTAGTGGCACAATTGATCGAAGCAATGTGAGCTTTCAACCAATCCATTCCGAGTATGAGGTCTATGGTGGAAGACTTCAGGATAATAGGGGAAGCTAGGAATTCAAATTCCTCGATTTCAACAGGGACTTTATGTGCCATCATAGTGGTTTGACATTGGCCTCCAGGGGTACAGACAACTATTGGCAGGTTCATCTTTTCGAATGTTATGTCATGAGATAATGCAAATGCTTCAGACATGAATGAATGCGATGCTCCTGAATCAAATAATACAGAAGCAGGTACTGAGTTAACAAGAAGGGTACCCATCACAGTAGCAGGTTGATCCTGGACTTCTTCAATGTCAATGTTGTAAGCTTGACCACGACCACGTGAAGCAGACCCAGTATTATAGTTGCGGGTCTGATTGTTGCCACGGCCAGCACGAGGAAAATCTAACTGATTCTGAGTCTGGCGGCAGTCTTTAGCCTGGTGGCCTGGTTTGCGGCACTTGAAACACAAACCATCTTCAGGACGAAGAGGGGCATGGTTCTGAATAGCTTGAGCCTTTGACGGCCTCGGTGGTGGAGGAGGCAGACGTAGTGCAGCATTGTTCTTTGGCACAGAGGCATTGGGACGGAACGCGTTGTTGGGAATCCAAACTCTACGCTTCGGTGCTGAGCCCGAAGATGAGCCAGCATCACGATAGCGCTTCTGCGAGTCCTTGTGTTCCATCTGAGCGGTCTCAACGAGAATAGCCTTGTTCACTAGAGTTGAGAAGTCATTGATGTCTTGAGCAGCTAGTGCAAGCTTGAGGTCAGGGTGTAGTCCATTATGGAACTTCTCCTGTCTGCGAGCATCTGTGGCGATGTCTTCTTCAGCATAGCGGGAGAGATCAAGAAATTCCCGCTGATAAGCTTCGACGGTTTTATTGCCCTGGGTGAGGTTGCGGAACTGGGTCTTCATGCGTTCCATAATTGCTTGAGGGATGTAACGTGTACGGAAAGCAGCCTGGAACTCATACCAAGTGATGACTGTTCCAACAGGCAGAGTACGCTTGTGTGTGTCCCACCATTGAGCAGCGGGGCCCTTTAAGAAAAAGGCCGCGAAGGTGACAAAGTTGGCGGGGGCGACATTAGCAGACTCCATCTCGTGAGTGATGTCGCGGAGCCAGTCATCGGCATCCAGGGGCTTGTCAGAGTTGCGAAACTGCGTTGGGTTGAGTCGCGTAAACTCTGTCAAAGTTACCGAAGCTGGGTTCTGGTTCTGGTTGTTCTGATGCGGAAACTGAGCCATGATTCCAACCATGAACTGGCGGTTGAGCTCGAACTGTTGCATCATAGCTGCCATATAGTCTGGCGGTGGTGGACGTTCAGGGGTACGACCACGACCACGACCACCTGGTCTAACCATCCTGCTACGTATCAACAGGGGGTAGTTTAGTAAAAGCAATTGCGAGTGTTTGGCGACAAGTATGATGTAACACGACAATACCTTAAGCAGTGTAATAGATACATAACAGTAGTCGATTAAGACATACAGATCCATACACAAAGTCGGGTACATGCGGACAGCATAACGGCGCAAATTAAAAGCTAGACATACTAGGCGGCGCGCAGGCACGCGGTAAGGAAGTACACAACGAGACATAGCAAAGGCTACATCAACGTCGGAGAAAACCACTGTAACGGGGTAACTGCGAGTGCGGACGACGAATATTCGTCGCGGAAGGATCCTGTGCTCCATGTGCACTCTGATGCAGAACCCGGTCTCGAACTGTAAGAAGAGGTCCACGTGTAGGTGTGTGACCTCCAACAGCAGGCCAGTCAATACCAGCATACATCTGAGTCCTGCGCGGGTAAAGGACGTGCTCCGGATGTATCCCTGCACGAACAGCGGGCATCAACTGCGTCATAGCATCGTAAAGACGTGCTCGAGTGGCAACCAACTCGACGGCAAGAGCCCGAACAGTGCGATCCAGAGCCTGAGTGCACTGAATCAGAACGCGGTGGTCATATCGACGAGGCTCGTACGGGGCACAGATAGCTGTGTAGTATCCGGTAGCATCTCCAGCAGGGGCATACGGAATGTATCGGAACTCAGAGTCATCCAAGATACCACTGAACTGTCCTCGAAGACGTGCGACAGCAGAGTAGGCGGCATCATGTACTGCCATCTCAATCGTCACGCCGATACCGTGGAAAAGGTGCAGCTCGGTGTCTGAGTCATTCTGCCGATCATAGATACGAACATCAGCATGGTACTGCTCCTGATTAAACTCGCGGTAATCCTCGTAAACCATGTACTCAGGGTACCAGCGGTAGCCAAGTCTGGTCACGAGAGCGATCAGGACAGCTGGAAAACCAGGGGCATCACGAGCCCAAGTGCGAAGCACAAGCTGTATCGTAGGACGCGGTGGAAACAAACGGTCCATCTGAAACAGAGGAAATTCAGATTTGTCAAATGACAACGAGAAGTTTAACACAACTCGG
>CM022303.1:61173071-61190980 GCA_011799875.1 Thinopyrum elongatum
TGCAATGTCATGAGATAATGCAAATGCTTCAGACATGAATGAATGCGATGCTCCTGAATCAAATAATACAGAAGCAGGTACTGAGTTAACAAGAAGGGTACCCATCACAGTAGCAGGTTGATCCTGGACTTCTTCAATGTCAATGTTGTAAGCTTGACCACGACCACGTGAAGCAGACCCAGTATTATAGTTGCGGGTCTGATTGTTGCCACGGCCATATCCACGGCCAGCACGAGGAAAATCTAACTGATTCTGAGTCTGGCGGCAGTCTTTAGCCTGGTGGCCTGGTTTGCGGCACTTGAAACACAAACCATCTTCAGGACGAAGAGGGGCATTGTTCTGAATAGCTTGAGCCTTTGACGGCCTCAGTGGTGGAGGAGGCAGACGTAGTGCAGCATTGTTCTTTGGCGCAGAGGTATTGGGACGGAAAGCGTTGTTGGGAATCCAAACTCTACGCTTCGGTGCTGAGCCCGAAGATGAGCCAGCATCACGATAGCGCTTCTGCGAGTCCTTGTGTTCCATCTGAGCGGTCTCAACGAGAATAGCCTTGTTCACTAGAGTTGAGAAGTCATTGATGTCTTGAGCAGCTAGTGCAAGCTTGAGGTCAGGGTGTAGTCCATTACGGAACTTCTCCTGTCTGCGAGCATCTGTGGCGATGTCTTCTTCAGCATAGCGGGAGAGATCAAGAAATTCCCGCTGATAAGCTTCGACGGTTTTATTGCCCTGAGTGAGGTTGCGGAACTGGGTCTTCATGCGTTCCATAATGGCTTGAGGGATGTAACGTGTACGGAAAGCAGCCTGGAACTCATACCAGGTGATGACTGTTCCAACAGGCAGAGTACGCTTGTGTGTGTCCCACCATTGAGCAGCGGGGCCCTTTAAGAAAAAGGCCGCGAAGGTGACAAAGTTGGCGGGGGCGACATTAGCTGACTCCATCTCGTGAGTGATGTCGCGGAGCCAGTCATCGGCATCCAGGGGCTTGTCAGAGTTGCGAAACTGCGTTGGGTTGAGTCGCGTAAACTCTGTCAAAGTTACTGAAGCTGGGTTCTGGTTCTGGTTGTTCTGATGCGGAAACTGAGCCATGATTCCAACCATGAACTGGCGGTTAAGCTCAAACTGTTGCATCATAGCCGCCATATAGTCTGGCGGTGGTGGACGTTCAGGGGTACGACCACGACCACGACCACCTGGTCTAACCATCCTGCTAAGTATCAACAGGGGGTAGTTTAGTAAAAGCAATTGCGAGTGTTTAGCGACAAGTATGATGTAACACGACAATACCTTAAGCAGTGTAATAGATACATAACAGTAGTCGATTAAGACATACAGATCCATACACAAAGTCGGGTACATGCGGACAGCATAACAGCGCAAATTAAAAGCTAGACATACTAGGCGGCGCGCAGGCACGCGGTAAGGAAGTACACAACGAGACATAGCAAAGGCTACATCAACGTCGGAGAAAACCACTGTAACGGGGTAACTGCGAGTGCGGACGACGAATATTCGTCGCGGAAGGATCCTGTGCTCCATGTGCACTCTGATGCAGAACCCGGTCTCGAACTGTAAGAAGAGGTCCACGTGTAGGTGTGTGACCTCCAACAGCAGGCCAGTCAATACCAGCATACATCTGAGTCCTGCGCGGGTAAAGGATGTGCTCCAGATGTATCCCTGCACGAACAGCGGGCATCAACTGCGTCATAGCATCGTAGAGACGTGCTCGAGTGGCAACCAACTCGACGGCGAGAGCCCGAACAGTGCGATCCAGAGCCTGAGTGCACTGAATCAGAACGCGGTGGTCATATCGGCGAGGCTCGTACGGGGCACAGATGGCTGTGTAGTATCCGGTAGCATCTCCAGCAGGGGCATACGGAATGTATCGGAACTCAGAGTCATCCAAGATATCACTGAACTGTCCTCGAAGACGTGCGACAGCAGAGTAGGCGGCATCATGTACTGCCATCTCAATCGTCACGCCTAATCCGTGAAAAAGGTGTAACTCGGTGTCTGAGTCATTCTGCCGATCATAAATCCGAACTTCAGCATAGTACTGTTCCTGATTAAACTCGCGGTAATCCTCGTAAACCATGAACTCAGGGTACCAGCGGTAGCCAAGTCTGGTCACGAGAGCGATCAGGACAGCTGGAAAACCAGGGGCATCACGAGCCCAAGTGCGAAGCACAAGCTGTATCGTAGGACGCGGTGGAAACAAACGGTCCATCTGAAACAGAGGAAATTCAGATTTGTCAAATGACAACGAGAAGTTTAACACAACTCGGAGAGAAAGGTTAAACAAAACAATGGAAAGGAAAATGATTATCAGACTAATCAGATCAACGACAGGGAAATCGCACAGATATCCAGCTCTCCGGGTAGACGGGATTTACGAGATCCTAAGTGTCGGCGTTAGTAAAATTTTATTTAACCCGAATAGAAGAGATATTAGAGTCCCAGAGTATAGACGAGGAATAAAAGATCCTAATACCACCCAATTGGCGACGTGGGCCCGTAAGCCACACAGCCAAGTTAGTAAATTAGTTTCTCGGTTTCTAAACTCAACTTCGGCCAAGGAATTTGGAGGGGGGCTTCCTACAGGCAGTCGGCTCTGATACCAACTTCTGACGCCCCCGGTTCAATCGTACACTAGTCATACACGCAAACGTGTACGATCAAGCCCAGGGACTCACGGGAAGATATCACAACACAACTCTAAACATAAATAAACGGAGGTCCACAATATTATAGACCAGGGATCCGAAGATCCGAATACATAAGTCAGTCATACAAATAATATCTGGGTACAGACATAGTTAGACAAGTTCTGCCTTAAGAAGGCTAGCACAAACAGCGACACTAGATCGAAAGGCGCTGGCCTCCTGCCTGGGAGCCTCCGATCCTACTCCTGGTCAGCTGGCTCGATCCAGTAGTACGTGCCCTCTGGACCCGCCTGGTAGTAGGCTCCGGTGGTGGCGTCTGGCTCCTGGACTCCATCGTCTGGTGTATCATCAAGGTGGGGTATATGGGGGAAAAGAGAAAATAAAGCAACCGTGAGTACTCATCCGAAGTACTCAGCAAGCAAGGATCTATACTACATATGCAACATTATCAATGGAGAAAAGGCTGTATATGTGAACTGGGCTGCAGAAATGCCAGAATAGAGAGAAAGGCCTAGTCCTATCGAAGACTAGCATCTTCAAACATCTTCTCAAAGCCATCATCTTGCAGCAGTAGAAGAGAGTAGAATAGCATTTTATTTAGCAAACATGTTGAAGTACAGCTCAAAGATCCTTCCTCGACTCCCAGCGAGAAAGTAATCCCGAAGCTTCAATTAAGTAACAAGTATCCAGTTTAAGTAGGTAGATCGGGATACACAAACTGAGCGTCCTTTACCGTAGGACCGGCTATCGATAGAAGATTCATCCCTGCAGGGGTGCACTACTGTTACCCAACATGCTCGATCAACTCTGGCCGGACATACTTGCTGGGTAATGCCCGTCCTCGGAAGATCAACACGAAGCAGCGCTCTACCTAGGCTCAGCAGAGAGGTCAGCACGCCGGACTAACCTATGCACCCAGGGGTCTCGGGCCATCGCCCTGGGCACCCTGCGCGTTGCGTGGCTGGCCGGGGTGCAGGCGCGACACTGAACTCGTCAGTGAAGTATCCAGCCCAATCCCGACGATCAGCCCGCACGGTGAATCGTGACGTCTGATAAGCTTTCGGAGAAACGTACATCGCAGAGGGCCCCATAACCATTATCCCGCGTGGTGGTAGTGCGTATAGGGCACGTCGACCCACTCAGATCACACATCCGAATCCAATAGGCTCAATTAGTATCAAGCGGAGACAATCAGAGTCTCTGATGCTCCGCCACAATGTCACACTCGAGTGCCCTTCCGGCACACCCGAAATCATAGATCCCCAGCGGGTACCCACCAGGGTGGACCCGCCTGTGACAAAGGTCAAGTAACCGTGTGGTCATAATCATCAGGGTGAACGTATGAGGTATCACCCTCGAGGTTCACACTGAGGGGTTGCACGATAGAGTCGTATCGGACATGGAGAAGGAGGAATCACCCTCGATGACCACGACCGAACAGCTATGCTGCAGAGTATTCATCAGGAGTGCGTTACGAGGTATCACCCTCGGCACTCGATAGTAACTAAGCAGAGTCGTACAACTAAGGGGGGTGTGAAGTGAGGCGTCTGTCTCTGATCGACGATCACGTTGATCGAGTCGTCGATGAACAAGCAGGGGCGACAAAGTAAGGTGGTGGGGTCACAGATGGTTCATACCAACCTATACTAAACAGTTTATCATAGGCAGGTAAGATAGCAATGAACAGGTTACAACAGCAGGCTATGCATCAGAATAGGAGCATACATTAACATTAGCGAAATCTAATGCAAGCAGGAGAATAGAATGGGCGATATCTGGAATGCTCAAGGGGGGGGCTTGCCTGGTTGCTCTGGCAAGAGAGGGAGGTCGTCAACGGGCTGCTCGTCGGTAGAGTAGTCGTAACCTGGTGCAGCGTCGTCGGTCTCGGCGTCTATCGAGAGAGAAGGAGGGGGAGAGAAACAATAAATTCACAGCAATAATGCAAACAATATGTATGACATGCCTAAATGATATGCCGGGGTGTTCTACTGCCTAACTAAACGATTTAGTTAATTTAGGAATTTATTTGGATTTATTTAATTAAAGTTGGGCACTATTCATTTACTGAAATCGGTCTAAAAGTTCAATGTTCTTATAGCTGCGGGCGTCTGACGGGAATACGGAGGGCGTATCCGGGCTCGTATCGTCGTTCTGAGCAAGTTTCATGTATAAAATATTTTCATCGGAGATACGGTTTAAAAGATATGATTTTCTAAAGTTTTTATTAATTTCTGAAATTTAATTAATTATTTAATTCAACATTATCCGAAACAGTGATTGATGACGTCAGCATGACATCATGCTGACGTCAGCAGCCACCTGACAGGGTGGGTCCCACCTGTCATAGGCTGGTAGGTTAATTAGGTATTAACTAATTAAATTACTGTTTAATTAACACTAACTACTTAATTAAATTAACCTAATCAGGATTAATTAACTAATTAATTAATTAATTAATTATTTTTATTTTCATTATTTTTCCTAAAACGTTTCTGGGCCGTGGGCCCCATTCGTCAGCGTCACAGGGGGTTTGGGCCCCACTGGGCAGTGGCCCAGGGGGGGGTCACAGGCGTGCGGGCGCGGCGCCCCGTCGGGCGAACCCGGGGCACGGGCGAGCGGCCCAGGCGGGCGCGGTGAGCGTGGCAGGGGGCGAGCGGGCGCTGGGCGCGGCCGGGGCCGCAGCGCGGCTGAGCAGAGTAGCAGCGGCAGCGGGGTGGCCGGAGCAGCAGCGAGGGGCGGCGCGGCAAAGCGGGCACGGCGGGGCGAAGCGGGGCAAGATCCGCGAGTAGTAGCGAGGCAGGGCACGCGCGCGCGTGTGCGAGGCCCGGCGAGGCTGCGGTGCGCGCGGGCGCGTGCGCGAGCAGGCGAGCGCGGGCAGAGCAGCGGCACGGGGGCGCGGTGCGCGCGGCGAGGTGCGGGAGCAGAGAGGGGGAGGCCTGGGGCCTCACCGTGCTCGTAGGGACGGGGCAGCGGGGGGGTCGGGGCGGTCGACGGGGACGACGGCGACGGAGACGAGGTGCAGGCCGGCGGGGAGGCGCGGGCTCCGGGCGGCGGCGAGGTCGTCGCGGCGTCGGGCGACGGGATCGGGGGTTTGCCCCGATCCAGATCCAGTCGAGGGAGGGGGCGACCGAGCGATAGGCGGCTGGTCGGGGAAGAGGAGAGGACAGGGCGACGTCGGCGTGGCGGCGGCGTCGGCGCTGGCCGATCGGCGCGGGAGCGGGGTGGCGTCGGCGAGCGGCGTCGGCCCGATCCAGTTTCTGGATCGGGGGGGCGAACGAGTGAGGAGGGGGTGTCGGTGAGGCTAGGGTTTGGCCGGGGGCCTTATAGGCCAGGGCCGACGCAGGTGGGCCGGCCGGCTGGGCTTCGGCCCAGTTGGGCCGGGGGGGGCGTTGCTCTTTTTTCCTTTTGTGTTTCTTTTTCCTTTTTCTTTATTCTCTTTTCTCCACTGTTAAATGTTTAGGCCCCAAATGGTTTTTGTAAAAAGTGTGACCTATTTCATAAATACCAGTGCATTATTCCCTAACACCTAAAATTAGTTTGGACAAAACATAATTCCATATTTATTTCAGATTTAATAAATGGTTATTAAATATTATCTTTATCCACTGTTTGAGGCTGTTCGAGTCACTTATCCAATTCCAATGATGTTGGTTTCAATTTTAGAATAGCCTCTGGAATATTTGCTATATATCTGACATTTTAGCTCCTATGTTGGACAACTTTCATATTCCACTTTCATTTAAATTTGAATTTGACTTAGGAGTTGAAATGCAATGTGATGCTAATGATGATTATGCACTGTCGATCATGCTAACATGTCATTATCAAAAGTGATTACTGTTGCTAATCACCGGGGGTGTTACACCCTCTCAACTTTTTAGCACATGTTATGTGGGTGAAATGATGATACCATGCCAATTTTCAACCTCTTTAGAGTTCATCTGAAGTGCTTTTCAATTTCAGGGTCATATAGCTCAAAAAAATCAGTAAATGCATGAAAAATAACAAATGAAGTCAGAAAGGGTTGAAAATTGATGATGTGGCTTTGAATGGTGCATTTTGAACATACAAAAAGTCTGGAGTTCAAATAAGTTCAAAAAAATGAAATCCCTTTGTAACAGACGAGTTTCCGTATGAAACCCTGATACTTCGCAAGAGATTGTCCATTTTGTACATGAAGTGCATCCAGTTTTTGCCGTAACCCTCTCAACTTTTTAGCACATGTTGTCTGGGTGAAATGATGATACCATGTCAACTTTCAACCTTTTCGGACTTCATTTGTAGTGCTTTTCAATTTCAGGGTCATATAGCTCAAAAAAATCAGTAAATGCATGAAAAATAACAAATGAAGTCAGAAAGGGTTGAAAATTGATGATGTGGCTTTGAATGGTGCATTTTGAACACACAAAAAGTTTGGAGTTCAAATAAGTTCAAAAAAATGAAATCCCCTTGTAACAGACGAGTTTTCGTTCGAAACCCTGATACTTCGAAAGAGATTGCCCGTTTTGTACACGAAGTGCATCTAGTTTTTGCCGTAACCCTCTCAACTTTTTAGCACATGCTATGTGGGTGAAATGATGATACCATGCCAACTTTCAACCTCTTCAGAATTCATTTGTTTGAAACTTTAATAGCAAACTAAAATAACAAAATCTGTTTTTGATTAAAACAGACATTTCAAATAACCTAAAAATTACCAAATTGAATTTAATGATAAAACACAGTAATATTAAATAGCAGGAAAAACAATCACTCAAAAATCTATTTTTATAGTAAAGTTATTCACAAACTAGTGATTCACACAAATTTCAAAAAATTCAAATTGGAAAACTAATGGCACTAACAGAAAGTTTATAATTTTTATTACCTAAAAGCAAAAAGAATCACTGAAAAACAGTAAGTATTTTGCTGTAAGTAGAAACAAAATAAAATAAATAAAGCAAAAAAGAAAACAAATAAACTGGAAAAAAAATATAAAAAATGCCACCTACTGGGCCACCACAGCCTGAATACGACTAGAAACCCAACCATGGGCCAGGATTCAGGCCCAGTAGGCCCACAGGCAAGCAGTGACAGTTTAGGTCCGAAAGCCTGTAGTTGAGAGGAGCTCGAGAGGGTGGGCGCAGCAGCGCTTATAAACCACTCTCGAGCACTCTCAACTAGCGAGGTGGGACTAAACATCCCACCGCACCGCGCCAGCGCAGGGCCTTTGGTCCCGGTTGGTAGAACCAACCGGGACGAAAGGGGTGAGTTGGTACCGGTTCGTGGCACCAACCGGGACTAAAGGGTTGCATTGGTCCCGGTTGATGCTACAAACCGGGACCAAAGGTCTGGCTATATAAGCACAGACTTAGGATTTTTACCCAGTTTCTCCCATCGCCGCGCCCTGCCTCCTCGTCACCGTCGCCGTCGACGCCCTCGCCCTGCCCTGCCCCGATGCGCCGCCCTCCTCTCGCCGTTCCGACCGATCCGGAAGCCTCCTCGCGCTCGACCTCGTCGCCTATGCCCGTTCATTTGCCCGGGGAAGCACCACGCCGGCGCCCGCGACCCCTTCTTCCCCGACGCCGTTCGTCACTGCCGCCACCAATTCCGGCGACCTCGAGCCCTCCCCGAGCCCGCTGCCGTTCCCTACGACCGCGCTGTGAGCCCCTGCCTCCTCCCCTTTCCTTCTCATCACCGTCCCCGCACGCCACCCTGTTTTGCTCTTCCTCTTTTGCTTTTCTGCTCATGGATGGCCGTTGCTCTGTTGATGGTAATCTTGGTCCTTTGTGCATTGGTTATGTGTGATCTAGGTTTTGGGGAGAGTTGATTTGATGGCTATGATCTACTACTTAGGATTGGTGCATTGTTGGAGATGTTGCCTAATTAAGAAGAACTCAGTTTAATTTGTCACTGACATATTGCTATAGTTCAGATAGACATTGTGATGTTAGTGCTGATTTGATAACACTGCTGAGATCATTGTGATGCACTACTAGTTAATTACTTAACTGTATCTAGTTCTACTGGCACTTGCCTATGATGTTCATATATAAGTTATAGTGCCTGCTATTGTTCTGCCTCAAGTATTCTAGTACCCATGAATGACTAGTTCTCTACATTATAGCAGTTATAATCCTGATGGTATATATAGGTAATTTCTGTAAATTGGTCATGGCCTGCTTACTTTCTTATGTATTAAACAACATGAACTAGTTCCTCTTCTATTGGTATTTCTCATACATGCAACTGTTCTTTTGGTAGATTATAAAGGATATAGTTCTTTTATTTATATAGTTACAGTACTTGTAATTGCAAAGATTATAATGATTTCTCCTGTCCATAGTTCTTTTCTTGCCAGGTTATGGATAGTATCTCATCTACCCAATTTTCCCTCTCTCCTAAATCTGATTTGAACAGACACTACACTTGCCTTCTCTCTTTCTCGCGTAAATCTCTCACTGATAAGAACAGATGTGACTTGATTTTATGCCAGCCGATGATGTTGCTCTGAGGCTCCTCTCTGGGATTTGATGCTACACTTCTCATGATCCTATGATGATCTAGTCCTAGCACTTCTAGGCTATCTAAGGACATCTCCCCCAAAATCCTACCTTGGGGGTGTTCTATTGCTTGTTCTTCTGGCCATGTGTCTATTTGACTTGGGATATTTTATAGAACTGCCTTTGCTGACTTGGAGTGCTTTATTTACATATTTGGTAATGCTCCTACAAAGAATATGCAAAGAAAATGTATGTATGTTTTGGTGATATTGTAATATGAACATTTTGAATATGGATGGATGGATGAACATTTTTGTAGTAGATGATGATGATGATGTATGAAAACTTGGTCAATTTTTTTTGTAGTAGATGATGATGATGATATGATGATGTATGATGATATATGAAAACTTGGTCAATTTTTTCTGTTGTAATTTTGTTCGATGATATATGATGATATATGAAAACTTGATGACATGATGATATATGATGATATACTTTATGTTTTGATGTTTTAGATGTTTTATTGAGTAGGAATTTTTTATGTTTTAGATGTATATACGTATGTTTTGATGTTTTAGATATTTTAATGTATTAAAAGTTTGTCATGTTGAAAAAAGTTTGAATGTTGCTTATTTCAAGATGCAATATTTGATCCAATGTAACTAGATGCAATAATTTTGATCATATGTCAAAGTTTGAATTTTGACATATGCAACATTTGATCATATATCAAAGTTTGATCATATGTCAAAGTTGAATTTGACATATGCAACATTTGATCAATTGTCAAAGTTTGATCATATGTCAAAGTTTAATATATTATTCTATTTTTTCTTCTTCTCCTCTATTCCTCTTCTTCTCCTCTTTTTTCTTCTTTTTTTCTTCGATCTTCTCCGATATGCCTTTATTTTTTTTCTTCGATATACCCCCTCCCCGATAACTTCGACATGAGGGGGGGGTCGATATACCCCCCCCGATAACATTTTTTTCCCATGTATGTATGTCGTCATTGTCGATATACCCCCTCCGATAACTTCGACATGAGGGGGGGGGGGTCGATATACCCCCTCCCCGATAACATTTTTTTTTTCTAAGTTACTACGGTAAAATGTTCCTATCATGCATAGACCAATTTTAGACCACGGGAGCACCCCCCCCCCCTCTCGTCGCCAACTCTCGAGGACACCCAAACCCTAGAAAAAAACGATGTTGGTCTCCTACCCCCTCCCGCCCCTACCCGACAAACTCTCTCGAGATTTATAAGAAGATTTATCAAGAATGCCCCCATTATGGATGTGTATAATTAAGTTGATCCATATTTTTCCTGATCTCATCTACCATTCTATATTTGCACGTTCTCTTGTGTCAAAGTATTGAAGAAATCCATGGTTTCATAATTGGCCGGAAGTAACAGGCCCATGATGGTATGAAGCTCTCCAAAATTGTTTTTGAACGGAGTCCTGATAGGATAATTCGCCTTTTGGTACGAAGTTCAGCAAAGGCCATCCAAATAGCGATATTCGAAAGGCTCTTGCTGAACTTCGTACCAAAAAGCGAATTATCCTATCAGGACTCCGTTCCATAATAATTTTGGAGAGCTTCATACCATCATGCGCCTGTTACTTCCGGCTAATGATGAAGCCATGGTTTTCTTGAATCCTTTGACACTAGACATCGTGACATATAGAAGGGTAGATGAGATCAGGAAAAATAGGGACCATTTTCTGCACATCCAGAATGGCGTCATTTTGTTAAATCCCTTGTCGGTCTGGACATCGGACATTCATGAGAGAGGCGGTCCGGTCCAAACCCTAGAAGCATTGTCGAGGGCCACCCCAAACCGTATAAGCGTCGAGCTAGCTAGGTCTACGTTTGCCACTAATATATCCATCTCTCATGTTTGTATATTAATTGCCATGTTGTAATATTTGCAGAAACTATGGATCATCAAAGAGACTTCGAAGAAGAAGAGTTGTTGGGGGACATCATCCGCGGAGGAGGTGATGTCATGTCATATCTCAACGACACCGATGGTCTGGAAGGAGAGGGTGAAGCAGGCTCCGGTGATCGAACAATGGAGGTGGAAGGGTATGATCATGATGGCTCCGATGACCGAATGCCAGTGGAAGAAGGAGACCGTGATGACGACTCCGGTGACCGAACGGAGGAAGGAGCTGTTGCAAAGTCTGGCGAGGTACATATATTAGTTAAGCCTGTGCTGACTAGCTAATTGATGCACTAATTGTTTTGGTATGTACACATATTAACTCTCTTCTTTCTTCTTTTTCTAGCCCTCCGGATCGAACCAAACTTCGGTAACGAGACGAGGCCCGAAGAAAAGGTTGCGCCAGGATGAAAGGTTCACGATCACAACAATCAAGGGCGATGGCCAACCGATTGAACCCAGCCGGACCAAGGAAGCATTTTCTGCTCAGTGCGGGGTTCTTGTTAGGGACATGATCCCGATCAGCATCCACCAATGGAATAAGCCTAAGAGCGAAGACCCGCAAGTGTCTTTTGTCAACGATAGACAGAAAGATGATCTTTGGACCGCGCTGAAGGCAAATTTCACCCTACCGCCAGAGGAGGATCCGGATAAGCCAGTTATAGAGCCATTGGTCAAGGCTCATGCTCTTAAGAAGATGGCAGATCTATTCAGGAGGTGGAAGAATGAGTTGAAATCAACATTTGTCGACAAAGGGAAGACTCCAGAATTCACCGGCCGATTTGAGAAGATAAGAGATCACTGGCCCGCATTTGTGGCCCACAAGACATCGGAGAAGAGTAAGAAGATGTCAGCGACAAACAAGAAAAATGTTGCAAAGAAGGAGTATCACCATCGCACGGGGTCAGGTGGCTACCTCAAAGCCCGGCCGTTGTGGGACAAGGCTGAGAAGGACCTGCTTGATAAAGGGGTCGAACCAGAGACATTGAACTGGCCAGACCGTTCAAGGACTTGGTTCTTCGGGGTTGGGGGAACCTTGGACCCTGAAATAGGGAAGTGCCGTTGGACGAAGGAGCAACTTGAAATACCTGTCAAGAAGCTTCAGAAGTATATCGCCGCAGCGCAGCAAGGGACGTTCGTTCCCGACAGAGAGAACGACGAGCTCACACAGGCCCTCGGGAATCCTGAGCACCCAGGATGAACACGAGGCACGGCAGGCTCCGTTGCGTGGAAGGAAGGGTTTCCCAGCGCAGGCGGTTACAAAACCCGGGAGAGGAGGAGGAAAGTGGAGCAGACCGAACTGCAGAAGCTGAATGCAAGGGTACAAGCACTAGAGGAACAAGCACTAGTTCAGAGGCAGCGACCTGCCGAAGCTACCCCAGAAGCTACCCCGCCATCTCAGCGGAGAAGCAGCGTGGCTTCCACCGAGCTCCTTCAGCAGCCTCACTTCACGGCTCCCAGCTACCCCGTGGATGCTATCACGGAGGCTCAAGATTGCCACCTTATGGCGCAATGGCAGCACCTGAAAGTCAAGGCGGCTGTCGGCTCTGTTGCACCTTCTGGACCCGGCGCAACTTTTCACTGCCTTTCGATTCCAGAAGGCTATGCTGTTGTGATGGTCGATGAAATAACGGAGGGATTTGAGGAGCTCGAGCTTGACCACCCTACCGGTGAAGGGGAGACTCAGCTGGGTCTTGCTCTGAAGACTCCATGTCTATGGCGGAAGGAGCTCATCAACCTTCCGAACTGGACGCCTCCGCCTCCTCCTCCGGCGAGTCAGGGCACTCCGCCTCCTCCTCCGCCTCCTTCTCTGGTGAGTGATCAGGGCACTCCGCCTCCTTCTCCGGCTGCTCCGGCGCGTGGCGGCACTTCGCCTCCTTCTCCAGCTGCTCCGGTGCGTGGCGGCACTCCGCCTCCTTCTCCGCCTGCGCCGGCGCGTCCGAGCAGCCCGCCTCCTTCTCCGCCTCGTCAACAACAGCGGAAGACAGTCGCCGCCGCTCCGGCTGCTCCGGCGCGTCGTAGCACGCCGCCTCCTTCTTCGCCTCGTAAGCAACAAAGGAAGACAGCCACAGCCGCTCCGGCTGCTCGGCCGGCGTCTAGCAGTACAGCCAGAGGCGGGAGGCAATACAAATTCGGTCCATCTATCAAGCCTCTAGATAGATTACCATACGAGATGACCGAGGAGGAAAACGAGGAGATCTGTCAAGCCCAAGTGAAGGACTTTTTTGCAAAGAAAAATCCACCTCCGGAGGAGAAGATGGATCCGGTGAAATTGAAGCGCACTTTGAAGAACCTGAAGCGACCACCACCGCCTCCGCCGGATGACAACCATGTCCGCGCTCTGAAAAAGGCAGTGGAAGGAGCGCGCCGGTCGGGAACTACTTCAAGTGACAAAAGGTTACAACAACGAAGAAGAGGGAAAAAAATTGAACAGCTCGGCGAACAGGCAAACCAATCGTGCCCCCCGCTCAAGGTGTCTAGCGATATCGTCGCAAATCTGCCGGAGATGCTGCCCGGTACCAATCCTGGTGATTACCTGCCCGACGATACACATTTTGATACAATGGAGATGGACGAACACAAATACCAGTACGGGAAGCCTGTCGTCAGACCTGGTGATCCTCCTCTAACAACGATGATGCGAAGATTCCATAAGTGGTACATGGACACCTGCAAGTCCGGGAAGGATATTTTGACGCTGAGAGTTAAAGAGGAGCACGACCTCGTTGGAATTGATCGGTTGTCTGTTCCATTTGAGGAGTTCTTCCAGTTTTTCAATCAAAAGGACCTCGATAAAATAATCATCACTTGCTACTGTCTGTAAGTACTATACTTCTGTAATTAAGTCTTTATATATAGCTCAGCTCTTTCATTGCATGTCTATACCTATACTAATTAGAGACTCTCAAGAAATTACCATATTAATTAGAAATTAGGAGCCGTTTATCTGGTGTGGGACCGAATTATTACGGTGTAGACCATCCCATTTTTTTCGGTGAATAAAAAAAGATTAACTCACATACGTGTGTCCCTCAAAAAAAAAAACTCACGTACGTGTGTGTGCATACACCAAAAAGTACTCACGTACATGCACCAAAAAGGCAGAGATTAAATCACGTACGTGTGTGTTGAAAAAGAAAAAAAGACTCACGTACGTGCACCAACTCAAAAAAAAAAAATCACGTACGTGCAAAACGGGAAGAAGGATGAGATTTGCTCACGTACATGCGCCCTTGGTTCCAGCCCATTGGAAATATATAGTATTGTACATCTACAGGCCACTTTGTTTCCTCATCGCTATTACCATTGTTCGTGTTCAATTTGCCCTAATCTGTAGGGTTCGTATGCCTGGTCTCTATCATCTCTCCCATCGCAAATATTATGCACGCCTCTCTCTTAATATATACCACACCTAAATCCAATAATAACATTTTCCGAGATGGGACCCAGCAATGTTTTTGTTTCTTCTTATACATTGATGAACTCCACTAATGATAATTTCAGATGAATTCCATCAATGGTGACTCAGGCCGAACGACTGCATTAACTTACGTTGAGTTCGTGAAGCCTTGGAGGCATCACCACATTACACATTAGCAGGGCATGCTGCTGCTGCCACCATGACACAGTGCCGATCTCGACGCCGCTAGCATGTAGTAGCATCGTTGGAGGCATCAGTGCATCACCATTATACTGTTCAGGGAGAATGCTCTCTTTTTAAATAAAAAAATGTAGTAGCATCGGCTTCGCCACCACGACCCATCATGCTTCATGTGCAGGTTCTCGAGAGTAAGGCCCGCAGGATGCGAGTACCATGCATGTCCACGTGAAGCACGATGACTCCACTAGGATATCCGTCAAGATTAGAGAGCATAGCAATCATGGCGTCCAACATCCTTGGTTAGCAGTAGCAGACCGACATGAATGTTTGGTTCTGGGTTCTGTACATGAGTACATTGGAGTTGGGCAGGAGCAGTGACGAGTTCAACAAAAATATGAAAATAACTGCACATGCAATCAGTACTATTCCCACTCGAGGAAAAAACTACTTTTGGAATTGAGATTAATCAAAGACCGGTGCTCAAGATGGTACGAGATGTTTCAATTCTCATGTTGATATTCTCTTTCATTGTTGTGTTTGCTTAAACATGTTTTTTTTCTTCCCCGGAAAAAGGTGAATTTCTTGGGTTTTTTAGAATAGTGCACTATTTTGTTTTAATTTCAAATTTTTATGCGGATACCTAATATTTATTTCAAACCACTTAGGAGAGTTGCATGTGTATTCATTAAGAAAGAAGATGCTACAACGCCAAAGAGGGCATGACCAGTACAAAGCCAAAGCGACACGACCCAAATGTCTGGATACGTATTCCTTGGAAAGTTCACACAATGTCTGGATCCGAATTCAATTGAATGGATTTAGCTTAATAAATTTGTGGTATAACATTAATCACTTTGTCATAACAGGGTGTCCAATCATATTCATGCCATGGTTGTATATTAAATTAGGGTGCATATTTTTTATGTAATTATTATATAGCCTATTAATCTTGATGCAACTATGATTGAAATAGTCAAGAAAATGATCTTCCTTATGTGAATAGTAGGAGAGTATCCAACTGTGTTAATGTATTACAAGAAACAACATTATAAAAGATATTGACATTGATGGGAACTAAAAGAAAAACAGAAGAAAAGAATTAGGCTAACGTTCTGTTGTTTCCTGGCTTGAACTGATTGAGGTGTTTGTTCTTGACTCTACATGGGCCAGATCATATTTAAGCCCCCTCTTCCACTTTCATATTATGCACCATATATCTAGGGGCTGTGATCTTCTGAAGTAACAACAATACTGTTACAAAAGATGCACGTGGGCTCGGGGTCCACACGACAGTGACTGTAAGTCTGTAACAACACTGTTGTTAGAGAAGAGGTTCTCATCACATATTTTAGCAGATCAACATGATAATCTACATTGCAAATGGTTGCTTGATGGCATCCAACACCATCATTGACTACTATAGTTCTATGCCTGTTGGTGACTAATACCTACCAACATTCTTTGGCAAAGAACAAGCCCAAAGGATGTACATGTTTGTTTCTTCTGACTTGCTGATATGAGTATAGAATACATAAGTAGCTTGGAAAATGAAAGTATTTCCTTTTCAATGGATATTAGGTATATTCTGGAATCTATTTCATTTTGTTTTTGCAAGGAGCTTTAATTTACATAGATTGCAAATGATGGTTATTACTAGAAGTAATCGAAACTTAATTTTTCTTTTAAATCACCCCTCTTATTTTATTATGATACATTCTTCATTTTCCATCTTATGTTGTTAATGACATTATTGGTTGTGTCAAATGCCAGTTCACATCTTTGTGCTCATAATATTATTAGCTACTTAGTTTCATATATGAAGACAAACTTATTGGCAAAAACCATGCTCCTGATTAGTTATACGAGGTTAGTTGTGCATGATTTTTCTTTATTATCTCATTTTTTGTGCCCATTAAGATTGCTTCTTAAACCATGTCAAAAGTCTTACTATTGGATAAGTACATGGCATACCATGATACATATTCCAAATTTTAACTAATACTAGCCCATACAACTGCATGGGTTGACGACTAGTATATATAATTATCCTCACTATATTATGCAGATTGAAGATCGTCGAATGCAGAAATGCACAAATCTATGATATTGGGTTCATTAACACAAATCTCATAGATGAATGGACGGTTACATATCATGCGAAAGAAACCGAGGCCAACTTGCTACAATCGTTGCTTAAAAATCAAAACAAAGATAAAATACTCTTTCCTTACAACTTCAAGTGAGTGTTACTGTCTTCTGCATATTCGGTTTCCCTTATTACTCGAGGTTATAGTAATGTAATTGATGAGTTATGCATGCGTGCGCAGCTTTCACTTTATTCTCCTAGAGATTAAGCTTGAGCAGGGACTAGTAACCGTCTTAGACTCAAGACGAAAAGATCCCAAGGAGTATGCGGCCATGACTGAAATGCTCCAGAAGTAAGTTCAATCGATCATTATCGCACATATTGGCAACTTTGGTCATTTCCTGATATCAAGTAATTTATTTTCTTTGTCTCGCAGGGTTTGGAAAGTGTTCACCACAGAAGCTCCGGGACTGCCGGGGGAGCTGCGATTTACACACCCGAAGTAAGTACTACTAGCTAGTTCCCGCATCTCCCATTGTTCTAGCTAGTTTCATCAATACCATTTATAATGCTTGATTATCAGTTTGATTGACATTTATTTCTCGTAAAGTGGTTGTGGCAGGAGCGGGAATAATTTTTGTGGATACACATTTGCGAGTACATCTACAACGCGACGACCTCTAAGCGGGGCTACTCTGAAAAACAATATGAAGTGCGTAAGCAATAATATTCACATTTTATTTTATGACACATTTGTGTTGAGTTTCATTCATATATATGTTGACCCCCTTCTTCAAATTAGATTTGGCAGATGTGCGGGATGAACTCCTACCACAAGATCGCATAAAAGCAATTCAAGAGGAATTGGCGGGATTCTTCTTGACCACGTCATCATCCCAGCCGGAGAATACTATGTGGAACTTGACATCACATGCTAGGGATTGTAAAGTCCTTATATTGGTATATATGGTAGCTAGTAGCGTCGGATAGATATACGAAAACTTGTTGTTCGACCAATCTCTCGGAGAAGGAGGAGGTCGATCACTTCTCTCTGTATATGTTTATGACGATCTTGTGTACTTAATGGTTTCCTTCATTTGCTTACTAGCTAGCGTGTCGAGTCCTCTCTATACGT